>WNWK01003075.1:0-181312 GCA_009830355.1 Cherax destructor
CTTTCTTATTCTGTCCTGATATCCTAGTCTATTCGTTATAAGTGGTAACTCAGATCTATAAAAGTCGCTTGTCACATTGACCACTCCAGGGCAAGTGGTCACCCGCACTGCCACACTACTATTGGATTTAATTTACTTTTATTTTATACCTAATAGTTTATCACTGCTGTACACTGGTTATTACAAGGATATACACTATATTTATTCCAGATACCTTTTCTTTTCACTGAACTAATACTGTGGTCATTGCTTTATTTCCACACGATACCTATGCTTCCGGTAGTTTCCCTTACACTTCCATGGCAAAAACTTCCACGCTTAGTAGTGGCAGCGAGAAAGACACTTCAATGGTTTTATACTCCAATTATGTATACTGTGATTCCCTGCACCTCAGTGCCACCATCACTTGTTTTTGTTTCTTATAACTATAGAATTTACTTATCTGTTATTTCTGCTTCTCAGGACCTCTGGCAATTTTCACTAGTGCCAATCCTTGTAGTATATTTCCATATGCTATACCATATCTTTTAAGCTATACTGGGATTTATTACTATTTCTCTTACTACAGGTTTGGTTCACTGTGTCACTGCACATATATATCCTTGCCACTCGCTATATTACTTAGTTAGTTCAATATATGTTTGTTAATTTTCACCTCCGAATTTGGATGTATCTGGCAATAATTCGCTGGTCTCCAGGCCTATTCCCACCGTAACGGTTGCTCCACCGGCACTCTAGAATTTACACTATAGTCTATATTTTTTTCCTATTTACTGTTCACTGCGATTTCTCTTATGTTGGTTCAAATGCGTATATGCACTTTATGGTTACACACGCTTAATTCTGGCACTGTGTCTCCTCAGCTACTATCAGTAAACGCAATTTAAGACCATAGCCACTCCATGACCAGTCTACCATGTAGACAGGCCAGACTGTATGTGAAGGTACTGACCATAGCCACTACATGACCAGTCTGCCATGTAGACAGGCCAGACTGTATGTGAAGGTACTGACCATAGCCACTACATGACCAGTCTACCATGTAGACAGGCCAGACTGTATGTATGTGAAGGTACTGACCATAGCCACTCCATGACCAGTCTACCATGTAGACAGGCCAGACTGTATGTATGTGAAGGTACTGACCATAGCCACTCCATGACCAGTCTACCATGTAGACAGGCCAGACTGTATGTATGTGAAGGTACTGACCATAGCCACTCCATGACCAGTCTACCATGTAGACAGGCCAGACTGTATGTAGGTGAAGGTACTGACCATAGCCACTCCATGACCAGTCTACCATGTAGACAGGCCAGACTGTATGTAGGTGAAGGTACTGACCATAGCCACTCCATGACCAGTCTACCATGTAGACAGGCCAGACTGTATGTAGGTGAAGGTACTGACCATGGTCCAACGCCCATGATTAGGCTGCTGGCCTAATCAGTTAGGCTGTTTGTGCTAGCAACAAGCAGTCTTATTAACACCAGTGCACGGCTGATCAAGAACTGTCTGCAAGAACCAGTCAAGTTCTTTCTTGAAATAGTTAGGAACTGCTGGTAAATTTCCACTATAAAAGAAAGATTTTTTAAACCTCAGATCATTTACATGTACTGATATATCTTTACCGTTGATATACCTTTGATGAGTTCCGAGAGTTTTTCTATTCCGGAACCCTACCATGGGCAAGAGTGATGAGACGGCAGATTACAAAGTTCATGGACCAGCACAACCAACATAACCCGAACCAGCATGGCTTTAGAGCGGGTCGATCATGCCTGTCACAGCTGCTGAACCATTATGACAGAATTACGGAGGCATTGGAGGACGACCAAAACGCAGATGTGATTTACACAGATTTTGCAAAGGCGTTTGACAAATGCGATCATGGAGTGATAGCGCACAAAATGAGGGCCATAGGCATTACGGGAAGGTAGGCAGATGGATTTTGAGTTCCTAACACAAAGAACACAAAAAATAGTAGTGAACAGGGCAAGATCCAGCATCAGCGAGGTCAAAGCTCAGTGCCCCAAGGCACTGTCCTGGCACCTCTGCTGTTTCTCATCCTCATAGCAGACATAGATAAAAACACCCAGCACACTTTTGTATCATCATTTGCAGATGACACTAAAATAAGCATGAAAGTCACTACGGTAGAGGACACTGAAAAATTACAGGAGGACATAAGCAGGGTCTTCCAATGGGCAGTGGAGAACAACATGACGTTCAATGGTGATAAGTTTCAGCTGCTTAGGTATGGAAAAAATGAAGAACTCAAAAGGAACACTATATACAAAACGCAAGAGGGTCACCACATAGAACGAAAGGAACACGTAAAGGACTTGGGAATAATTATGTCTGCTGATCTGCCGTTTAAAGACCATAACAAGACAAAGATCACAACAGCCAGGAAGATGACGGGGTGGGTATTGAGAACTTTCAAAACAAGGGAAATAATGCCGATGGTGACACTATTCAAATCGCTAGTGCTCCCTCACTTAGAATACTGCTCAGTGCTGACGGCCCCGTTCAGGGCAGGAGAAATAGCAGAGCTGGAACAAATCCAGAGATCGTTTACGGCTCACATTGAGCCATTGAAACATCTAAATTATTGGGAACGCCTTCAAGTCTTGAACATGTACTCATTGGAGCGGAGGAGAGAGAGATACATGATAATATATACATGGAAAGTACTTGAGGGCCTGGTCCCAAATCTGCACACTGCCATAACAACATACTGGAGTGAGAGATATGGGAGAAAGTGTAAAATAAACCCAGTGAGGAGCAGGGGTGCGGTGGGGACAATACAGGAGCACTGTATTAACATCCGGGTCCCAGACTATTCAACATCTTACCAGAAGATATCGAAACACGGCTGGAACCAGTGTAGAAGCCTTCAAGAGGAAACTGGACAAATATCTTCACCAGGTGCCAGATCAACCAGGCTGTGATGGATATGTGGGGCAGCGGGCCTCCAGCAGCAACAGCCTGGTTGACCAGGCAGCACCAGACGAGCCTGGCCCATGGCCGGGCTCAGAGAGTAGATACTCTCGAAACTCTTCAAAGGTATATCAAAGGTAAAGTGCTTACTTGGTCAACCAAGCTGTTACTGGTGGTGGTCCGCTGACCCACATATCTATCACAGTCTGGTTGATCTGCAACCTTTGCCTTTGAAGAGTTTCAAGAGTTTCTCTACTTTCTGAGCCCGGCCATGGGCCAGGCTCGTCTGGTGCTTGCCTGGTCAACCAGACTGTTGCTGCCGGAGTCCCGCTGCCCCACATATCCGTCACAACTTAGTTGATCTGGCACCTGGTGAAGATACTTGTCCAGTTTCCTCTTGAAGGTTTCGACACTTGTTCCAGCCGTGTTTCTGATATCTTCTGGTAAGATGTTGAATAGTCTGGGACTAAGGATGTTGATACAGTGTTCCCTTATTGTGCCCACTGCACCCCTACTTTTCACTGGTCACTGCGCAGATTTGGGACAAGGCCCTCAAGTACTTTTCAGGTATATATTATTATTTCTCTCTCCTCCGCTCCACTTTGAGGCGTTCCCTGTAATTTAAATGCTTTATTGACTCTATGTGGGCCGTATACGATATCTGTTTGTGTTCCATCTGTTATTTCTCCTGCCCTGAACGAGGCCGTCAACACTAAGCAATGTTCCAAATGAGGGAGCAGAAACGATTTGAAAAGTGTCACCATTAACATCATTTCCCTCGTTTTGAAAGTTGTGTTTATCCAGCTGGTCATCGTCCTGGTTGTCGTCACCTTGGTCTTGTGTTGCTGCTGGCAGCGGGCCTCCAGCAGCAACAGCCTGGTTGTCGTCACCTTGGTCTTGTGTTCTTTGAAGGAAATGTCAACTGACATAATTATTTCACGTGTTTCACGTGTTACTATCAGAACTACAAGGTCCTACTAGTAACACTAGATAACTTTAACATTCAAAATAAGAGATGCCAAGCCAAAGTTGATACTTTTTAAGGCAAATGTACTCTCTAGACGGGAATTATTGCTGTACAATGAGATATCTTAGTGAGACTCTTGTAAGAAGTAATTCCAGTGTGCAGATTTGGAACCAGTTCCTCCAAGATTTTCCAGGAATAGATAAGTGTTATTCTGGCTTGCATTCTAGGGCATACAGTAAGGGTTGAGGTAGCAATATTAACACTGTGATCCTTCAATGTGGAGCATTCAATCAGAGCTCAGTGATTCTCATTTTTGTAACAAGTGTTTCATTTTTATTGTTAAGAAAAATCTGAAACCTTTGAGCAGTTCTCTGATTCTTCGTCTTCGCCCGTCAAGGAAGCGTCTCTCTCTCTAACTTGCACATTATCTTACTGTTTCTAATGATATGAAACTGGAACATACTTCTAGTGCCACTGAACTCATCCTCTCCAGACAATGGTTTAAATCTGTCTTACTGATACTATTTACCCAACACAGTTCAGTAAGAGCATAAACTATTTGCTTACAATTGAAATTGAATTCGTTTAATACACTATCAGTTGTTTCAAGTGCAGTGTGTATACACGTGTGACGTTCAAGTGCAGTGTGTATACACGTGTGACGTTCAAGTGCAGTGTGTATACACGTGTGACGTTCAAGTAGTGTATATACACGTGTGACGTTCAAATACCGTTACATTACGTACCTAATACACATTATTTGTGACTATAACGTCAAGGGTACGTACTTGGGTCGGTTCCACTGCTTGCTGACTTACGGTGAATTAATCAGTCTAATACTTTGTTTTGTCTGACTGTGCTTCAAGACTCCTTCCTGGTACCTTCACTATTATCTCGTTCCATTTCAGGTGTCAAATTAAAATGAAGAAGCAGCAGGACGCTTCGCAACGAGTTTGAAAGTTTTTCAAGGCAGTGTTTTTCAATAAGTGGTCTTTAAACTACTGGGAAGCTGCATCTGATGCTTTGCATACAAGTGAAATGACTCGATTCAGATTTTTTTTAAATTTTCACGACCAAAATTCCTTAGTTCTTGTGCTCATGTTCACAGTTTCTGTATTTTTTGTTATGGTTCTTCCACTTATATCTATCCTCGGCTCCTCAGTAGATGATTTATCTCTACTAATTCCTTCCCATTTGATTCCTTTCCATGTTTTCTTGTCGTTTCTTTTATGTGATGTGTACTCACCTAGCTGTACTCAACAGTGGTTGTCTAGAAACATAATATATTATAACTAGTACTAAGTTAGGTTAGGTAAGGTTCGTCAGGAAACAGGACAAGTGTTTCCTGACGCTGGTCTTAGATGACCCGCCGTTGGAGCTTTTGGTCATCTGACCGAGGCCTTCCGCTGGCTTACCGGTCCACTCCTTTAAAAATTATGGTCAGTTATAACCATTTAGTTATTAAATACTAAGTAATTCGGATAGTGAGTAAGTTACTGAGTGAGTTAGTTGATGTGATGATGTAGTGTGCATGACAGTGTGAGGGGCGTGAGTGGGAATATATGAATGTACTCGTGTGTGCGTGTGAGGGGGATGGGGGTAGGATTGAGGTATGATAAGGATAAGGAATAGGGGGGGTAAAGTGTGTTCTGTAACTCACCCCCCTTCCTCCTCCTCCTCCTACAGGAAGGAAGAATTGGAAACATTCAATAAAAACACAGTAATGTCTCTGCTTTATCTGTGTTGTGGTGTATGTACAATAACAATCACAATATAGTCATCAGTAAGGAAGATACTGTCAGTGTGTCATCCTTCTATAATGAAATTATCTTGACACTTTTTAAGGGGAAATAATATGATACCGCATATACGTTCATATGGATACGGGCATGTATACATACATGCAGATACATAGGCGCATGCATACGTATATGCATGAACCCTTACATGCATGTATGAATACACGTGTGCATGCATGCATACATAAATGCATGTTTGGCAGTGGATCAAGTGGTGTGGTGGCGAGACAAACTGATAACCAGGCCAGCCTTCGCTTCATCACACCTCCAACATACTCAATATGCAACATCTATGCAACATCTATGTATATTTGTGTAAAATATTCTAGCAGTAGTGAAGACAGCGAGGGGCTAGAGACTACATGAAGCCAGGGTACCTAGCTGATACCACACCTAAACTATTGCTCATGCTGCTCTACACTGATGGTCTTGGTGACGGGGGGGGGTGTCGAAGCACAGCTCCTGGTTCCACCTCCGGAGTTTGTCTGAACAACAATAGTGGGGACTCTTGGTGTTTGTCATATATAATATTCTTGACGCACTGAATGAATCTTCCTGGCACCACTTTCTCAATCTTTGTTAATTCTACTTCTTTACCCCCCCTTCCCCCTCTACCCCCTTACCTGGAGTCTACTTACCCCGAGAGTAAAAAATATTCTCTTACATTTCTAAAGAAATTTCTATTTCTTTGGTTTCCATCTCTTTTGTTTCCTCCTTGAACCGTCATGTAGGGCAACATGTCTATCAGCTGTTTTTCCTTAACATTTTGTGTTTGGTAATCATGTCATGCTCGTCAGCCTTCATGGCAGGTCACTTCACTTGCCTGAGTCACTCCACACATTACATCCCTAGTAGCTCTCACACAAGTCTTGTTGCAACATATCTATGATTGATTTCGTGTTTCTTTTATACCCCTACAGCGGCCTGAGGTCAGGCATCTCTGTGGTCTGTTAGACTAGGCTGTTGCTGTTAGCGGCCCGCTGTGCCACGTAAGCAATACAGTCTATGAATAACTAAAGTATAATGAACACTTGACAGTGCTCAATAATAGACCACGTGGAGACAGAAACTCAACAGACTGATTGATCTGTCTATGTCGACCCCCTTCTGGGATCACTTTAAGCTGAAGAGGATCTCAGAAGGAGGTCGAAATATACAGATCAATCAGTCTGCTGAGTGTCTCTCTATGTTGCTTACTGAGCATTAAAGTCTAGTTGATCTGCTATTGACATAGACAGTAGTTTCGTTCCTTCTGTTCTGGCATTATTACTGATATGTACTGGTAGTAAACCTTACAATTTTCTCTAGCTCTTGCGCATACTGTATTAGGTGGGTCTATATACGTGGTGGAGTGTTACAGAAATATTCTTCGTTTCAGGAATACTTTTCCTGGTGTGCGTTGCCGATGTTGTCCTGGTTGGGTGCACCCCGAGCAGTATGACTGTGGTCATACTTAAACCCAAGTATTTGTCTTTCCCTGATACGAGCAGTTTCTCTCCCTCTAGGCTATACTGTCTGGTCGTTCGTCTCCCTCTGTGATCCTCAGTGTTGCCGCCTTATTCTCATGTTCCTCCGTAGGTTTTCTTAAGCTTACAGAGAATGATACACAAGAACCACTACTTCTCAAGACTCTCCCGTCATTATTCTGCCTATTATGTAATCTCAGAATTCTTTTTTTTTTTTGTCAAAACTGCGTTGGTTTTCTATTATCGGTGTTATAAAGCCTCTTAACTTCTCTTCACTTCGTTTCCTCACCACTTAAATCTGGTCAGGGTAGAGTAGTGTATGTGTTGTTATTGCAGTGAGTCTCATCTCTATGCTGGTTATAATGTCTGGTGTTACCTCACCCAAGACTCTTCTCTCTCTCCGTTGTAACTTCATCTACATGTACCACTTACTTATCTACAGTTGACTCTGAGTCATTGTCCCAGCGGTCTAGTCTCAAACCAGGCCTCCTGGGTGATGACCTGATCAATTAGGCTGTTGGTTGTATCCACGCGCAGTCCAACGTACACACTACAGCCTGGCTAACTCTTCGTGTCATCCAGAATCTAAAGTGCAAGCTTTATCTTTCCTGCTGATGCAATTAGCAAGGCAATGGTGGTGTATTGACCCCTCGCAGGCGTCTAACACCATACTGGTCCCCAGGCTTGCCCACTCTCCCCCCCCCGGGGGGCCCAGATACCCCTCCTACAGTGCCTAACGTCCCATCTTTGCAACTCACCACTCTCCTGGTGCCAACCCTGACACCCCACCAGCTCGCCTTCTTTCATCCTCCCGGTGCCCAGTTCTCTTCCCTCCCGGAGTCCCCAGCTCCCCTAGTGCCCCAGTTCTCTTCCCTCCCGGAGTCCCCCTAGTGCCCAAAGCTCCACCCTTCCCCCAACCACTTGAAACTAACCACTACATGCCAATTTTGATAAAAAAAAAAAGTTACAGCAGCTGGTATGGGTTAGTACAAGTGGAATAGCTTTTCTTCAAGTTGATGCCAGGTGTGACTAGGCTAGCGCCAGTATGTGTTCTTGGTGATATAATGACTACTGTTATATTAATCAATGTGCAAAACAACCACGGAGGGGAGGGGGAGTTAAATGATAGCTCTAGGACTTTCGTATTGTAAACACATCATCGGAAGCTTTGCAATGTTACAGAAAAGAGGAAGTCCAAGCAAACACGATCACAGGAAGCGCCCAGCAAATGCGCTTCCTCTGATCGATGTGTTTGCAACACGAAAGGCCAAGAGCTATCATTCAACTACCCCCCCCCGTGGTTGTTTTGCATCTTGTATCACTTGCTCTCCATTTTTTGCTTAATCATTGTATACATGTAGTTAGACAAGTCATGCAAATTTCTCTCTCCCACATCCTCTTTTTCCTTTCTCATATATATAATTTCTGCTGCTCCCACAGTGATGAGGGAGATATCAGCTCTGTTGGAACAAAATATCTGAAGCTCCTGTAGCTGACAACAAAACATCTGAAGCTGCTGTAGCTGATGAACATTTAATGTAACATTTAACGATATCCTCAGTGTCCTACTTAAGTCTCCCAGCTCAGACAGAATCTGTCACTGTCTGATGCAATATGACAAACATAATTACCTTTCGTTCCCACTGCGTAACTATCATATATAACAGGGCAGCAGAACACTGCACATGTTTCAGATTTTGCTAAATAAAAGTATATATATATATATATATATATATATATATATATATATATATATATATATATATATATATATATATATATATATATATATATATATAATACACACCCTGGCGCCAACAACCACCCTGGCAACCCCTCCCCTTACCATTCCTTGGCATCCACCATTTTCCCTGGTGCCACCACTGATAGCAAGGTTCAACCTGCCACTGTGACACCACAACCTCATCCTTCATCTACAACCCCAGCCATGGAACCCCCTACCCCAATAACCTCTCACCCTCCCACTAACCCCCAGTCCCCACCCAACAACCACCTTCACGCCCCCACACCTTTTGTTTCTTTAAGAGATAAATTCGCTCTGGAAAATCAGCGAGGCGTTCAGTGGAACAAAAGGCAAGTGTGCAACAACCGTAGAGTTGGTCACGCTGAGTTGTGTTGTGGGGGTTGTGGAGGAGGAAGCTGTGGGAGTGTTATGGTGGGGTTGTGGAGGGGGAAGCTGTGGGAGTGTTATGTGGGGGTTGTGGAGGGGGAAGCTGTGGGAGTGTTATGTGGGGGAGGGGTGTTGTGAGAGAGTGATGTTGAAGGCTGTGTGAAGAGTGACTATAAGAATGGAATATTGATACCCGGGTACAAGCTACTTAGATGTAACCGAAAAAGACAAGTAACAAGACACAGGTCTGTATGTTAAAGACTCGCTCATTCACACTGAGTTACTGAACACCACAAATGATTAAGTCAAAGTTTTAGCAGCACAGACTGAAAACCAGAGCCTACCTACTGTACTTGTGTGTGTGTGTGTGTGTGTGTGTGTGTGTGTGTGTGTGTGTGTGTGTGTGTGTGTGTGTGATATATATATATATATATATATATATATATATATATATATATATATATATATATATATATATATACCACCAGATGCAACTTCCCAACAGTTTAAAGACCAATTATTGAAAGTCAAGTCCTGTCTGGAAAATCTTTCAAATAGGCCCCAAATATCCTGTTGTTTGGTTATTTAACTGAAGATATCTAAAATGGGAGAAAGTTGCAAATACTGTAACAGAATTATAGGATGAACAGTCTCGCATACATTAACTATTAAGTCTCTATAATAAACTCTCTTTAAGACAACAAATAGTGAAACCGACAAGACTTAACAATACTCTTGACCTTATATTCATGAACAATGATGGTCTGGTACGAAATATAAGAGTCGAGGAGAGTCAACTCAGACCACCACCTAGTGGAAGCTCAGACCTGCATCAACACTGCTCCTCACCACCAAACACACACTCATAAGGGGTTTTATTTTTTGTACCAAATTTAACTTTAACAAGGTTAGGTTAGGTAAGGTTTGTCAGGACACAGGAAGAGTGTTTCCTGACACGGGTTTTAGATGATGATTCGCCGTTGGAGCTTTTGGTCATCTGACCGAGGCCTTCCGCTGGCTTACCATTTTTTTTATATCAACTTTAACAAGAATATTAAATGGGATCCAATAAAACACGTTCTTAATGAAACATGCTGGGAAATCATACTGAATAACATGGATCAGAACCATTGTGTAGATAAGATTATCTTTGTGATGCTAAAAGTATGCTATCAGGAAGAAAAAAAGAGAGAGAGTTTAAACTAGGAAGAGAGACATGCTCCTTCTACAGGCAAAGAATCACAGAACTTCTCAAGGATGCCAGACTGTCTGAGGTGCGGAAGGAAATACTAGGTAGGGAAACAGAAGATATTAAATGAGTCAAAGAGACCAGGAACGACAGACGGAGCAAAAAGCAATTAATGAAATGGAGAGAAACACAAAATACTTTCTGGCATGTAAAATCCAGGGCAAATACAACATCCGGTATCGGGCATTTGTTCAAACAAAATGAAACTTATACTGATGATAGCAATGAACTGTGAAATAGTGAAGAAGTCTCAATACGAATCAGTGAACCATTAAAATAAAATAAAGGTTGACAATATGAATGAATTCATGAAGGAGACAAAACTTTGTCAGCATCTCCAAACTTCGGACAAACCTAACCATAATTAACATGGCCATGCACTCTGCTTAAGACCCAGGATCATCAAACTCCACGTTCATCAACTGAAAGAAACTCCTTATCACGTCTCTTAAATATTCTATGGAAAGGGAACCTAAACACGGGGGTCATCCCACAGCCGTTAAAAACAAGAGATATAGCACAAAGATGACAGCAAAGCTATAGCAAAGAACTATAAACAGATAGTACTAATGCCTTACATTCTAAAAATCTGAACGAGTCTTTAAGAAGCAACAACTGCACAACCCAGGACAGCATGGGTTTAGAGCAGGTCGCTCCTGCCTCTCACAACTACTGGACCATTATGACATGCTCTTAGATACACTGGAAGACAGACAAAATGCAGACTTTTCTAAAGCCGTCAATAAATGCAGTCGAACGAAGCCGATGCGGATGAGACGTTCTCCTGTTACGAACGAAATAAAAACGAAAAGTTGGAAGAAAAAAAAGGAAACAACTCAGGCAACCACTTAATTCAAGGTCCCCTCCGGTGATACCTAACGATAGGCTGGATAACGAGACCCTTCAAAACAACCTTGAAAACAAGAGATGCCAAGGTAATAATGAAACTCTTCAAGGTGCTTAACGCACATTACATTGAAATACTGACAGCCTCGTCCAAGGAAAGCGAAACTACAACTTGTTTTGAAATACACAGAATTTTCAGTGATCGCATCAAACACCTGAAATACCGGGAATGCCTAAAATCCCTCAAAAAAAAGACAAATTCCTGGCTCCATATCTGCACACTAATACGGATACTGGGTTGGGCGAATATTTTTGTTAGTGGGTTTAAGTTTAACACAGACCTGCCAAGTATGGGCCAGTAGTGTTCCTCCTTGATGTTTCTAAGAACAACAAAAAGAGTAGACGGTGCACAATATTGGAAATGAAAAACAAATGGTACAATACACTAAGATATAACTCAATACGAGTATAAAGTTAACTAACTACACCAACAAGTACTCTTCAACCTTACAACCTCAGTCAGGTGTCAAGACCACCCACCACTGTCTGGTTGATCACAACAACAAACGGGAGGTGAATTAGACACATGTACAACACTTGGGTATCTTTATAGAGAAAATATTTCGCCACACAGTGGCTTCATCAGTACTAAACAAAGAAGAATGGTGAGGAACAAGAAGTTTCAGGTATCAGTCCCTCAGCCTGGAATTGATGTAACCAGTCCATGGACTGATTACATCAACTTATTTAGGACTGATGAAGCCACTGTGTGGAGGGACGTTTCCTCAATAAAGATACCCAAGTGTTGCACATGTGTCTAATTCATCAACTTCTGTGAACCACTTATCAACAACCGGAAGGACTGCTTGGGGCCTGGTTTGGGACCCCAGGGGGGGGGGGCCATGAAAACATCCCTAAGGTTTTCTTCAGAATGAGTTTATAAACCCCAGTGAGGTATATTCTGGTATTAAACTGCGCAGCGGTGTCTCGTGTTCACTTTATCTAAGTGGTGTTCACTTAAACTGATAACTAAGTTCTCAGTGTTCAGATAAGTAAAGAAAGTTTTGAACAGCGTAGTTGTGTTCAGTCATGGGGAGAGAGGTTCCACCTGGCTGGTTTTATTTCGAACATTTGTAGTGTGAGTGTAGAGATCCACAAGGTTGTTGCTGCACGCACATTGTAAGTGTTGTCCGTGTCATCTTCAATGTCACCTTTCTTGTTAGTTGCTGCTGCTACTGTTCTTGTTGCTGCTGCTGGAGCTGCTGCTGTTGCTGCTACTGCAGTTGATGTTCTTGTTACTGCTGTTGTTCTTTTTGCTACTGTTCTTTTTGCTATTACTGCTGTTCTTGAAGCTGCTGCTACTGTTACTAATGCTGCTGCTACTGCTGCTGCTACTGTTCTTGTTGCTGCTGCTGGAGCTGCTGTTGTTGTTGCACACAGTGTACGTATATTGCTCGTGTCATCTTCAATGTCACTTCTCTTCTTAGTTACTGTTGCTGCTGCTGGTACGCCTTTTAACCTTTCAAAAAAAATTTTTTTTTAACAAACTTGGAATACGTGTGTTCAACGGCAACTGTCACAATAATGTGTTGATCAACAATTATATAAGTCATCCAGATCCTCACACCTGGGGCCCCTACCCAAGATAACCACCAAGTACCTCAACTGCTCCACTCACCACCTGTAATGCAAAACTAACAGCAATTACTGTGCATGTACACACATTATATATATATATATATATATATATATATATATATATATATATATATATATATATATATATATATATATATATATATATATATATATATATATGCAACATGCATACAGAGTTTTCTTGATCTGTCACATTATGAAGGATTAGTAAGAGTAATACAGCAAGAGTTACCTTTACCTTTGATATACCTTTGAAGAGTTTCGAGAGTATCTACTCTCTGAGCCCGGCCATGGGCCAGGCTCGTCTGGTGCTTGCCTGGTCAACCAGGCTGTTGCTGCTGGAGGCCCGCTGCCCCACATATCCATCACAGCCTGGTTGATCTGGCACCTGGTGAAGATATTTGTCCAGTTTTCTCTTGAAGGCTTCTACACTGGTTCCAGCCGTGTTTCGGATATCTTCTGGTAAGATGTTGAATAGTCTGGGACCCCGGATGTTAATACAGTGCTCCCGTATTGTCCCCACGCACCCCTGCTCCTCACTGGGTTTATTTTACACTTTCTCCCATATCTCTCACTCCAGTATGTTGTTATGGCAGTGTGCAGATTTGGGACCAGGCCCTCAAGTACTTTCCATGTATATATTATCATGTATCTCTCTCTCCTCCGCTCCAATGAGTACATGTTCAAGACTTGAAGGCGTTCCCAATAATTTAGATGTTTCAATGGCTCAATGTGAGCCGTAAACGATCTCTGGATTTGTTCCAGCTCTGCTATTTCTCCTGCCCTGAACGGGGCCGTCAGCACTGAACAGTATTCTAAGTGAGGGAGCACTAGCGATTTGAATAGTGTCACCATCGGCATTATTTCCCTTGTTTTGAAAGTTCTCAATACCCACCCCGTCATCTTCCTGGCTGTTGTGATCTTTGTCTTGTTATGGTCTTTAAACGACAGATCAGCAGACATAATTATTCCCAAGTCCTTTACGTGTTCCTTTCGTTCTATGTGGTGACCCTCTTGCGTTTTGTATATAGTGTTCCTTTTGAGTTCTTCATTTTTCCATACCTAAGCAGCTGAAACTTATCACCATTGAACGTCATGTTGTTCTCCACTGCCCATTGGAAGACCTTGCTTATGTCCTCCTGTAATTTTTCAGTGTCCTCTACCGTAGTGACTTTCATGCTTATTTTAGTGTCATCTGCAAATGATGATACAAAAGTGTGCTGGGTGTTTTTATCTATGTCTGCTATGAGGATGAGAAACAGCAGAGGCGCCAGGACAGTGCCTTGGGGCACTGAGCTTTGACCTCGCTGATGCTGGATCTTGCCCTGTTCACTACTACTTTTTGTGTTCTTTGTGTTAGGAACTCAAAAATCCATCTGCCTACCTTCCCGTAATGCCTATGGCCCTCATTTTGTGCGCTATCACTCCATGATCGCATTTGTCAAACGCCTTTGCAAAATCTGTGTAAATCACATCTGCGTTTTGGTCGTCCTCCAATGCCTCCGTAATTCTGTCATAATGGTTCAGCAGCTGTGACAGGCATGATCGACCCGCTCTAAAGCCATGCTGGTTCGGGTTATGTTGGTTGTGCTGGTCCATGAACTTTGTAATCTGCCGTCTCATCACTCTTTCAAAGATTTTTATGATGTGAGAAGTGAGGGCTACTGGTCTGTAATTTTTAGCTAGTGCTCTACTACCTCCCTTATGCAAAGGAGCTATGTCTGCACTCTTTAAGGCCTCTGGAATTTCACCTAGATCTAAGCTCTTTCTCCACAGAATACTAAGGGCTCTTGCTAATGGTACTTTGCACTGCTTTATAAATAAAGCATTCCATGAATCTGGTCCAGGTGCTGAGTGAGTGGGCATGTTGGCCATTTCTTTTTCGAAATCTATGGGATTTGTACTAATGTCGGTTAGGTGGTCTGCGCAGCCTTCTGCTGGAGTGAAAAATATTTCTGCATTTTCTACCTTGCTGTCATTTAGTGGGTTGCTGAACACTGACTCATACTGTTCTTTTAGAATTTCACTCATTTCCTGTTCATCGTCCGTATACGAATCTCCTCTCAATAATGGTCCAATTCTACAGGTAGTTCTTAGCTTGGATTTTGCATAGGAGTAGAAATATTTTGGGTTTCTTGCAATATCCTGTATGGCTCTTTGTTCCCTTTGTACTTCTTCTGTCAGGTATGACATCTTAAGTTTTTGTTCTAATTCCGTGATCTCTCGGTTAAGGCTCTCTCTCTTCTGTTGCAACATAACTGTGTTTTTCAGCAAGATGTTTCCTTCACTCGGCGGGGTGTTTGGTATCTCACAAGAGCTTGGACACGTACATCTCCATGCTTCTCTTTTGCTAGGCTAATAGTGACATGTCAGATAACGGAGTTACCAACTTTTTATTCACTGCTAGTCACTGTTAGCAGGTTTGAGCAGTGTGGGTGGCTTGCTGATGGTACAGTGACAGCTGGTGGTGCAACACTGGTTCACCAACACAACACACATGCCACTCACCACAAACCACGAACACTTGCCAACAACCAGCAGACGTACATTCGTATCTTTTACTTGAAGGATACATGAAGGATGTTTTCAGGGCCAATACCCCTCAGACCACCCAGGCTGTTACTGCTGGTCGCACGCAGTCCAACCTATGAACCACAGCACGGCTGTCAGAACTAATTCGAGGAACTTGTCAAACTCTTTGAAGACGCCAGAGCTTGTTGGTAATTCTTCTTATGAACGGAGGAGGGCGTTGAAAAGTCGGGGACCTCTGACACTTAGCAAATTCTCTCCCAGTGTACTCGTCGCACCTCTTGCTTTTACCGGAGGCACTCTACACCGTCTGGTAAGTCTCTTGTTTTGACATGGAGTGGTTTCGGTGTGCAGGCTTGGGACCAGTTCCTCCAGGATCATCGACTTCGCGACCCACTCTCACCCCACACTACCTAATCGTAAAGGATATATTACAGAAAAAAAGGTTAAGAAACAGAAAAGTAACTGTAGTCAGTAACAGCTGCCCTTGCCACAACAGCCCAGGCCACACAAGCTCTAACCACATCAGACGTGGTTACTACAGCTGTGGTTACAGCAGCATTGGCCACAGCAGCACTGGCCATAGCGGCACTAGCCACAGCAACATTGGCTACAGGAACTTGAGAGTGTAGTGAGGAGCAATGTTCCCTGGTGTGTGACTGTTACTCACGACACTCGTATAGTTTTCCCAGCAGGATGAGTCTGGCGGTGAATGACCACTCCACCAGGTGCTGCTGCTGCTGCTGCACCATACCACCAACCTGCAACTGCTGCTACCCCCCATATCTCTCTCTCTCCCTCTTTTCTTTCTCTTTCTCTTTCTCTTTCTCTCTCTCTCTTAGAGAAACTCTTACAAACTTTTATTGACATACATTATATACATCTTTATGTTTCTCAACAGTTCTTAGTCTGGTACTATTGATTTAGTAATTTCCGAGGCCTGGTCTGAGACCAGGCACTAGATATCCTCTTCTGTTTCTCATTCTTATATGCATCATGGACAAGGATATGAATCCTAGCACCGTAACATCCTTTGCTAATGATACCAGAGTCAGTGGGCCTCGGACAACAATACGAGTCAGTGGGCCTCGACAACAATACGAGTCAGTGGGCCTCGGACAACAATACGAGTCAGTGGGCCTCGGACAACAATACGAGTCAGTGGGTCTCGGACAACAATACGAATCAGTGGGTCTCGGACAACAATACGAATCAGTGGGTCTCGGACAACAATACGAATCAGTGGGTCTCAGACAACAATACGAATCAGTGGGTCTCAGACAACAATACGAATCAGTGGGTCTCAGACAACAATACGAATCAGTGGGTCTCAGACAACAATACGAATCAGTGGGTCTCAGACAACAATACGAATCAGTGGGTCTCAGACAACAATACGAATCAGTGGGTCTCAGACAACAATACGAATCAGTGGGTCTCAGACAACAATACGAATCAGTGGGTCTCAGACAACAATACGAATCAGTGGGTCTCAGACAACAATACGAATCAGTGGGTCTCAGACAACAATACGAATCAGTGGGTCTCAGACAACAATACGAATCAGTGGGTCTCAGACAACAATACGAATCAGTGGGTCTCAGACAACAATACGAATCAGTGGGTCTCAGACAACAATACGAATCAGTGGGTCTCAGACAACAATACGAATCAGTGGGTCTCAGACAACAATACGAATCAGTGGGTCTCAGACAACAATACGAATCAGTGGGTCTCAGACAACAATACGAATCAGTGGGTCTCAGACAACAATACGAATCAGTGGGTCTCAGACAACAATACGAATCAGTGGGTCTCAGACAACAATACGAATCAGTGGGTCTCAGACAACAATACGAATCAGTGGGTCTCAGACAACAATACGAATCAGTGGGTCTCAGACAACAATACGAATCAGTGGGTCTCAGACAACAATACGAATCAGTGGGTCTCAGAAATACAATCATAAAATACGAATCAGTGGGTCTCAGACAACAATACGAATCAGTGGGTCTCAGACAACAATACGAATCAGTGGGTCTCAGACAACAATATGATCTTTAAAGTGGACAAGTTTTAATTGCTCCGCTATGGAAGAATGGAGGATATACCTGTAACAGAGTACAGGACAAACTCAAATCATTCAGAAGAGCGAAAGTTTCATGTGAGAAATTATGAGTAATGATGTCAGAAGATTTCTCATTCAAGGATCACAACAATGTTGTCATCACTACAGCAAAGGAAAATGATAGGCTGAATAACAAACTTTGAAGACAAGAGATGCTGAGCCAATGATGATACTCTTCAAGTCACGTGTTTTCTCCAGGCTGGAACACTGATGTATAGTAACGGTCCCCTTCAAGGCAAGTGAGATTTCTGAGCTGGAAAACGTACAGAGAACTTTCACTGCATCTGAACTACAGGGAATGCTTAAAGTACCTTCAACTGTATTCCTTGGACTGTAGGCGAGAAAGCTATATAATAATTTATACCTGGAAAATCCTGGAGGGACTGGTTCCAAAACTTTACACAGAAATCACTCAAGTATGACAAGAGACTTCGTAGACGATGCAAAGTGCCTCCACTGAAAGGCGGGAGCGCAACCAGTACACTAAGAAAACTAAAGCATTCCTCTGATTGCAAACACACACATCATACCTGAAGTATACCTGGAGAGGGTTTCGGGGGTCAACGCCCCAGGCTGTTACTGTTAGCCGTATGCAAACCGACGTACAAAACACAGCCCGGCTGGTCACGTGCTGACTTTTAAGTGCCTGTCCAGCGCCTTCTTGAAGACAGCCAGGGGTCTATTGGTAAACCCTCTAATGTATGCTGGGAGGCAGCTGAACAGTCGTGGGCCCCTGACACTTATTGTGTTTTCTTAGTGTACTCGTGGCTCCCTGCTTTTCATTGCGGGGATGTTGCATCTCCTACATAAGAACATAAGAAAGGAGGAACACTGCAGCAGGCCTGTTGGCCCATACTAGGCAGGTCCTTCACATTCCATCCCACTAACAGAATATTTGTTCAACCTAATTTCCAATGCTACCCAAGAAATAAGCTTTGATCATTTTATTTACTCATGTGCAATTCCCACTCAAATCCAACCCCTTTCACTCATGAATTTATCCAACCTAAATTTAAAACTACCCAAGGTCCTTGCTTCAATAACCCTACTAGGCAGACTGTTCCACTCATCAACTACCCTAGTTCCAAACCAATACTTTCCTATATCCTTTCTAAATCTAAACTTATCTAACTTGAATCCATTATTGCGGGTTCTCTCTTGGAGAGATACCCTCAAGACCTTATTTATATCCCCTTTGTTAATACCCATTTTCCACTTGTATACCTCGATCATGTCTCCCCTCATTCTACGTCTTACAAGTGAATGTAATTTAAGGGTCTTCAATCTTTCTTCGTAAGGAAGATTTCTAATGCTATGTATTAATTTAGTCATTCTACGCTGAATGTTTTCTAACGAATTTATGTCCATTCTGTAATATGGAGACCAGAACTGAGCTGCGTAATCTAGGTGAGGCCTTACTAATGATGTATAAAGCTGTAATATAACCTCTGGACTTCTGTTGCTAACACTTCTTGATATAAATCCCAGTAATCTATTTGCCTTATTACGTACGCTTAGGCATTGCTGTCTTGGTTTAAGGTTGCTGCTTACCATCACCCCCAAGTCCTTCTCGCAATCTGTATGGCTAAGTTCTACGTTATTTAACTTATAAGTGCTTGGGTTATGGGCACTCCCGAGCTTTAGAACTTTGCATTTATCTATGGAAATAAATGGTATAAAATACCGACACAATGGTATTTTATGCATTTATCTACATTGAACTGCATCTGCCATTTTTCTGACCAGGAATTGAGTTTGTCTAAATCCTCCTGTAGTTCACTGACATCTACGTCTGAATCGATTATCCTACCTATCTTCGTGTCATCAGCGAATTTGCTCATATCACTAGAAATTCCCTCGTCAAGGTCATTTATATATATTATAAACAACAACGGGCCCAAAACCGATCCCTGAGGAACGCCACTTGTTACAGATCCCCACTTCGATTTAACCCCATTTATGCACACCCTCTGCTTCCTATCGGTGAGCCATGACTTGATCCATGACAACACTTTTCCCCCAATGCCATGAGCAGCCACTTTCTTTAACAGTCTCTGATGTGGTACTCTATCAAAAGCCTTACTAAAATCCAAATAAACAATATCGAATTCTTTATCATTATCAACTGCCTCAAAAGCCTTACTGAAAAAGTTAATAAATTAGTTAGGCAGGAACGGCCCCTGGTTAATCCATGCTGAGTATCATTAATAAAATTATGCCTATCGAGATGGCTTCTTATGTTATCAGCTATAATCGACTCTAGTAATTTGCCTACAATTGATGTTAGACTTATTGGGCGGTAATTTGATGGTAACGACTTGTCCCCTGCTTTAAAAATAGGAATTACATTAGCCATCTTCCATGTATCCGGCACTACACCTGTTTGAAGAGATAGGTTAAAAATGTTAGTTAAGGGTTCACAGAGTTCTATTTTGCATTCCTTAAGAACCCTTGAAAAAAGCTCATCGGGGCCTGGCGATTTATTTTGCTTCAAACGGTCTATCTGTTTGATAACCATTTCGCTAGTGACTGTGATACTACATAATTTATCTTCTTCAGGCCCACTAAAATACCTAATTCTTGGGATATTATTAGTGTCTTCCTGAGTGAAAACCGAGAGAAAATAATTATTAAAAATAGAGCACATTTCATTCTCTTTGTCAGTTAGATACCCATAATTATTTTTAAGGGGACCTATCTTATCTCTAACTTTTGTTCTATACACCTGGAAAAAACTTTTGGGGTTAGTTGGAAAAGACTCCTGCCGAGTCTTTTGCTTTCGTAGGGAGTGATTTTCGTGTGCAAATTTGGTACTAATCCCTCTAGGATTTTCCAAGTGTATATTATCATGTATCTTTCTCGCCTGCGTTCCACGGAATACAAGTTAAGGAACTTCAACCATTCCCAGTAATTTAGGTGTTTTAGCGTACTTATGTGTGCCGTGAAGGTTCTCTGTACATTGTCCAGGTCAGCAATTTCGCCTGCCTTGAAAGGCGCTGTTAGTGTACAGCAGTATTCCAGCCTAGAGAGAAGTGATTTGAAGAGAAGCATCATGGAGACAAATTTCAAATAAATATCTATGACTGGTTTCAAGAGTGGTTCTACCCAAGCAGTAGAACCCCTGACCAGACTTAGTGGCTGACTGCCTTATCAACTAGGCTGTTGCTGCCAGCGGCCAGCAAGCCTACATAGTAAAAGAGTACTACAGTAGTGTAGAAATTAATTGGGACAGGAGTAAATTTTGTGATTATCTCATAATATATCTTAGTTTCTGGCTTAATTAAAATAGTTTGGGTTCTTTTCTTTTCAGAAGAGTTTGCTACCTTCTGGCAACCATCCAGCTGTGGTGTTATTCTGCAACTCTCGTCAGTGCTACAACAGCTGTTGTTATGTAAGGCTATTCCTGCAAACGTGCTCCATAAGTGAATGTGGTTTCTCCAAACTCCCCCCTTCAATTTATGATGGATGTTACACCTAGGAAACGTGCAAGTATTGTAGCTCTTAGAAAACATGCTGATTTGACTATCAGATAGATCACCTAAAATTTGAGCCTAGCAAAGTCAACTGTTTGTAGGATTCTGAAGAGAGCTGACGACACTGGTGATTGTGGAGTGCTGCGTCGAGGAAGATGTGTTAGACAACGCCTCACAATGACAAGGTTATCTTAAGAAATAGTATGAAGGATCCCAAGAAAACCAGCAAAGATCTACAAAGAGATTTGGCTTCAGCTGGCGTAAATGTTGATTTTTTAACTGTTCGACGAAGGCTCCTTGAAGTTGGCAGAACTGCCAGAAAGTCGGTAAAGAAACAATTATTGACTGCTGCTATGAAGAAAAAAGAACCGAGGTGGGCACTCAGTCATAAGGACTGGGCAACACATGAATAGAGAAAAGTTATAGTTTCAGATGAGGTGCATTTTGAAGTACATGGGTATAGATGAATGGTAGTGAGACGGAGCAAAGGTGAACCTCTTTGGAATGGAGACATTCGACAAGCACTAAAACACCCACCTAAGATGGAAAAATAAACACATAAGCAGTATAATGTGATCCTTTATTGACAACGTTTCGCCCACGCAGTGGGCTTTATCGTGTCACAGACAGATAAAGCCCACTGCGTGGGCGAAACGTTGTCAATAAAAGATCACATTAAACTGCTTATGTGTTTATTTTTCCATTGTGTCGGTATTTTATACCATTTATTTCCACCCACCTAAGATGTTTTGGGGCAGTTTTACTGCTAAAGGCCCCGGACAGTTTGTTATTGTTGAAGGAACGTTAAACAGAGACAAATACAAGGCAATCCTGGCAATTCACTTGCCTTCCATTGTGGATAGATACTTTTCTGATGGAGAAGGCACTTTCTACAAGGGTCTTCCTCCATGCCACACTACCAGAAAACATGCTGACATTCTTCAGAGTGGGCTAAGCATTTTAAAGTGGCCTGGAAACTCTCCTGACCTCAACTCGGTTGAGAATCTATGGGCAATAACCAAACGCAGGATCACAAAAGAGGACTGTTCAACTGTGGAGAAGCTAATTACTGCTGTTACCAGGACCTGGTACCACGACGAAGACCTGGCCAAAGTGTGTTCGACATTGGTCGAGTCTATGCCACAGTGTGTAGCAATGATTATAAAAGCAAAGGGTAGTAATATCTCTTATTAAGTCAATTATCTGTCATATCATTGCCGTGTATATTTCAAATAGACATTAATTTTTCAAATAAATATCTTATTTCATCACTGTATCAATTAATATGCACACTACTGTATGTACGTTACCACTAAGGTTACACTCAATTTATCTGGTTTAAGAGTTGGTTTTTGTACCTGACTTCGTAGGGTGATAAACACACGAGCGAAACGTCTTGAATAAAGGTATGTTAAGTGAATTAATTAGTGTCCGTTTCGTTCAGGTTTTCGTCAGTCATTTTTGTCTCGGGCTGTCGTCAGTCATTTTTGTCTCGGGCTGTCGTCAGTCATTTTTGTCTCGGGCTGTCGTCAGTCATTTTTGTCTCGGGCTGTCGTCAGTCATTTTTGTCTCGGGCTGTCGTCAGTCATTTTTGTCTCGGGCTGTCGTCAGTCATTTTTGTCTCGGGCTGTCGTCAGTCATTTTTGTCTCGGGCTGTCGTCAGTCATTTGTCTCGGGCTGTCGTCAGTCATTTGTCTCGGGCTGTCGTCAGTCATTTGTCTCGGGCTGTCGTCAGTCATTTGTCTCGGGCTGTCGTCAGTCATTTGTCTCGGGCTGTCGTCAGTCATTTGTCTCAGGTTTTAAGCTGTTAGGTAAAAGGACACAAGTGACATGACATTTTATTGTGGTAATGTCACATTAGTTGCACTTGTGTTATTTTACCTAACATATTGTCAGTAATTCTACCATCATTATTACAGGTTGTAACCTGCGCATGTAACAAGTTACTGGGAAAAACAGACAGTGGACAGGTCATCAAAAGTTCAGGTCATCAAGAGGTGTCCTGGTTGGTGACCGCGTCAGTAGAGTGCAGTTAGGGTTAAGTCAGAAAGACCGGATATGTCAGCAGAGTTTTGAGTCTAATTCACGAAAAATTATTTTTGGAATGTCAGTATTTATCCTTATTAATGACTACTGAACACAAGAGTCGTATTGTGGTCTTGTACACTTCACTCATTCCTTTGTGTTCAGTGTAGGTTTCATCTCTTTTTAAACACGGTCTAAAAACCAGATGTGATTTTATTTTACCCTACGTATTGCATATGAAAAGTATTTTGTGTTTCAATTTTATTTGTTTTTTTCTTCTCTCTGTGTTTCCTGGACTACGTGTGATTCATTTGGTTTTAGCTCAATGTTTACCATCTGTCTAGCTAGTATTTTAGTTCTTGAGAAAGTTAGGAACTCGTGAGAAGCTCTGTGATTCTTAATCTTAGCCTCTAGAGGGAACACCTCTAACTTTCTCACCACTGATGGACTCAACACATCGACTCCAGGCTGAGGGACTGATTACCTCAAACTCATCTTCCACCGTCCTTCTCTGTATTGGACTGAAGAAGCCACTGGCTGGCGAAACATTTCCTCAATAAAGATTCCCAAATCTTCCACAAGCGTCTCATTCTTCAAGTTGTATATTCTCTTGTTTGTTTGTTTCTTATATATATATATATATATATATATATATATATATATATATATATATATATAAGACAACCACTATGAAAAAATAGAGGAATTCCAAGCGCTTTCGTGACTACTCACATTATCAAGGAACTATAAAATAAAACATGACAAGAAGGCTTATAAAGGGGTAAGACTATATGTGTGTGTGTGTGTTAGTTACCATTTTGTCCTAGGCACATGTCGATTAGACACTTGGCCTGTTGTATGTATGTGTGTGTGTGTGTGTGTGTGTGTGTGTGTGTGTGTGTGTGTGTGTGTGTGTAACGAAACACTTCGAAATGTTTCGGCCCCGCCGGGAATTGAACCCGGGCCCTCCGTGCGTGAAGCAAGAGCGCTAGCCACCATGCCATGTGTGTGTGTGTGTGTACTCACCTATTTGTGGTTGCAGGGGTCGAGTCATAGCTCCTGGCCCCGCCTCTTCACTGATTGCTACTAGGTCCTCTCTCGTCTTAAAACTATGTATGGTTCCTGCCTCCACTACGTCATTTTCTAGTTCTGTGTTTGTATGTGTGTGTGTCTGTGTGTGTGTGTGTGTACTCACCTAGTTGTACTCACCTAGTTGTGGTTGCAGGGGTCGATTCATAGATCCTGGACCCGCCTCTTCACTGGCCGCTACTGGGTCACGCTCCCTGCTCCATGAGCTTTATCATACCTCTCCTTAAAGCTATGTATGGAACCTGCCTCCACTACATCGCTTCCCAAGCTATTCCACTTCCCGACCACTCTATGACTGAAGAAATACTTCCTAACATCCCTGTGATTCATCTGAGTCTTCAACTTCCAACTGTGTCCCCTTGTTGCTGTGTCCCATCTCTGGAACATTCTGTCTCTGTCAACCTTGTCAATTCCTCTCAGTATCTTATATGTCGTTTTCATGTCCCCCCTATCTCTCCTGTCCTCCAGTGTCGTCAGGTCGATTTCCCTTAACCTCTCCTCGTAGGACATACCCCTTAGCTCCGGGACTAGTCTTGTTGCAAACCTTTGCACTTTCTCTAGCTTCTTTACGTGCTTGGCTAGATGTGGGTTCCAAACTGGTGCTGCATACTCCAGTATGGGCCTAACGTACACAGTGTACAGAGTCCCGAACGATTCTTTATTAAGATGTCGGAATGCTGTTCTTAGGTTAGCTAGGCGCCCATATGCTGCAGCAGTTATTTGGTTGATGTGCGCCTCAGGAGATGTGCTTGGTGTTATACTTACCCCAAGATCTTTTTCCTTGATTGAGGTTTGCAGTCTCTGGCCCCCTAGACTGTACTCCGTCTGCGGTCTTCTTTGCCCTTCCCCAATCTTCATGACTTTGCACTTGGTGGGGTTGAACTCCAAGAGCCAATTGCTGGACCAGGCTTGCAGCCTGTCCAGATCCCTTTGTAGTGTACTCACCTATTTGTACTCACCTATTTGTGGTTGCAGGGGTCGAGTCATAGCTCCTGGCCCCGCCTCTTCACTGATTGCTACTAGGTCCTCTCTCTCCCTGCTCTATGAGCTTTATCAAACCTAGTCTTAAAACTATGTATGGTTCCTGCCTCCACTATGTCGCTTTCCAAGCTATTCCACTTCCTGACAACTCTATGACTGAAGAAATACTTCCTAACATCCCTTTGACTCATAGGAGTCTTCAACTTCCAATTGTGACCCCTTGTTTCTGTGTCCCCTCTCTGGAACATCTTGTCTCTGTCCACCTTATCTATTCCTCGCAGTATTTTATATGTCGTTATCATGTCTCCCCTAACCCTCCTGTCCTCTAGTGTCGTCAGGCCGATTTCCCTTAACCTTTCTTCGTAGGACAATCCCCTTAGCTCTGGGACTAGTCTTGTTGCAAACCTTTGCACTTTCTCTAATTTCTTGACGTGCTTGACCAGGTGTGGGTTCCAAACTGGTGCTGCATACTCCAGTATGGGCCTGACGTATATGGTATACAGAGTCTTGAATGATTCCTTGGTGAGGTATTGGAACGCTATTCTTAGGTTTGCCAGCCGCCCGTATGCTGCAGCAGTTATCTGATTGATGTGTGCCTCAGGAGATGTGCTCGGTATTATACTCACCCCAAGATCTTTTCTTTGAGTGAGGTTTGCAGTCTTTGGCCACCTAGACTATACTCTGTCTGCGGTCTTCTTTGCCCTTCCCCGATATTCATGACTTTACATTTGGCAGGGTTAAATTCAAGGAGCCAGTTACTGGACCAGGCTTGCAGCCTGTCCAGGTCTCTTTGTATTCCTGCCTGATCCTCGACTGATTTGATTCTTCTCATTAACTTCACATCATCTGCAAACAGGGACACTTCTGAGTCTATCCCTTCCGTTATGTCATTCACATATACCAAAAACAGTACAGGTCCTAGGACTGACCCTTGTGGAACTCCACTCGTCACAGGTGCCCACTCTGACATCTCGTCACGTACCATGACTCGTTGTTGCCTCCCCGTCAGATATTCTCTGATCCATTGCAGTGCTTTTCCTGTTACGTGTGCCTGATCCTCTAGCTTTTGCATTAATCTCTTGTGAGGAACTGTGTCGAACGCCTTCTTGCAGTCCAAAAAATGCAGTCTATCCACCCCTCTCTCGTGTCTTACTTCTGTTACCTTGTCATAAAACTGCAGTAGGTTTGTGACACAGGATTTTCCTTCCCTGAAACCATGCTGGTTGTCGTTTATAAGCTTGTGTCTTTCTAGGTGCTCCACCATTCTCCTCCTGATGATCTTCTCCATGACTTTGCATACTATACACGTCAGTGACACAGGTCTGTAGTTTAATGCCTCGTGTCTGTCTCCTTTCTTAAAAATTGGGACTACATTTGCCATCTTCCACGCCTCAGGTAGTTGCCCAGTTTCAATGGATGTGTTGAAGATTTGTGTTAGTGGCACACACAACATCTCTGCTCCTCTCTAAGGACCCACGGAGAAATGTTGTCCGGTCCCACCGCTTTTGAGGTATCGAGTTCACATAGCAGCTTCTTCACCTCCTCCTCGGTTGTGTGTATTTCATCCAGCACTTGTTGGTATACCTCCCTATTCTGAATTCCTGGAGTCCTTCCTGTCTCCTGTGTAAATACTTCTTTAAATCTCATGTTGAGCTCCTCACATACCTCTTGGTCGTTTATTGTGAACTCCCACCTTCCTTTCTCAGCCTGATTACCTGGTCCTTGACTGTTGTTTTCCTCCTGATGTGGCTATACAGCAGCTTCGGGTCAGACTTGACTTTTGATGCTATATCATTTTCATATTGTCGCTGAGCCTCCCTTCTTACCTGTGCATATTCGTTTCTGGCTCTTCGGCTAATCTCTTTATTTTCCTGGGTCCTTTGTCTTCTGTACTTTTTCCATTCTCTATTACACTTACTTTTTGCCTCCCTACACCTCTGGGTGAACCAAGGACTCGTTCTGGTCTTCCCATTACTTCTGTTTCCCTTGGGGACAAACCTCTCCTCTGCCTCTTTGCATTTGGTTGTCACATATTCCATCATTTCTTTTACTGGTTTTCCTGCCAATTCTCTCTCCCACTGAACGTCTTGTAGGAAGTTCCTCATGCCTGTGTAGTCCCCCTTTTGTAGTTTCGTTTCTCCTTCCTATTCCTGCTCCCTCTCCACTTGTAGCTCAACTATATAATCAAAACACAGAACCAAATGATCACTAGCTCCAAGGGGCCTTTCATACGTGATATCCTCGATGTCCGAACTACTCAAGGTGAATACTAGGTCGAGTCTTGCTGGATCATCCCCACCTCTCTCTCTGGTAGTGTCTCTAACATGTTGATGCATGAGGTTTTCCAGTACCACATCCATCATCTTGGCTCTCCATGATTCAGGACCCCCATGGGGCTCCAGGTTTTCCCAATCAATCTCTTTGTGATTGAAATCACCCATAACTAGTAACTTTGCTCTCCCCATGTGGGCTCTTCTGGCTACCTCGGCTAGTGTGTCTACCATTGCTCTGTTGCTCTCGTCGTATTCTTCTCTTGGCCTCCTGCAGTTCTGTGGCGGGTTGTACATTACAGCAATTACCACCTTATGGCCCTCAGACTGAATTGTTCCTACTATGTAGTCCCTTTCACCCATTCCATCCATTCCTTCCACTTCCTCAAATCCCCACCTGTTCTTAATGAGCAGTGCAACTCCTCCCTCCCCTCTGCTCCCTCTATCTTTCCTGAGGATTTGATATCCGGGTGGAAAGATTGCATCTGTTATCATCCTGGTGAGTTTCGTTTCTGTGAGTGCTATTATGTCTGGGGATGTCTCCTTTATTCTTTCATGCCACTCCTCACATTTATTTGTTATACCATCTGCATTTGTATACCAAACCTTTAACTTCTTTTCTAAAACCGTAGTCTGGGGTATGTTGGGGTTGGGAAAGTGGGAGATCTGATGGGGAACTATGGGTGGTTGGTGTGAAGGTGGAGTTTGTAATGAGGTGGGTGGAATCATTGGGTATGGCATGTGTGTTTTGGGTTAGGTTGTTTGGTTGCATTGGGGTTGTCCAGGTTGGGGAACATCTGAAGGTGGTTGTGTTAGAGCTTCCTCCTGAGTCTGGGTTCTCCTGTCCATCTCTCTTTCCTCCTTTTGTCTCTGTACCCTCTCTTTCAGTTTCTGTCTTTCTTCCCGTGTTCTGTCGCGGTCGAGATACACCCTCCGGTACTCTGACATATCCCTTAGTCTTGCTTTCTCCTGCAGGATCCTGTTTCGAGTCAATTCTGCTTTGAAAATTACTTTGACTGGCCGGATTCTTCCTCTTGCAAACCCCTATTCTCAGAAAATTTGCCAGCTGGGTCATGTCATCTTCTCCTATTGCTTTCATGATGTTTTCAATCGCATTTTTCTCCCCTTGTCTTCTTGCTTCATAAGTTTCCCCTTCAGCTTCCTGGAGCCCGTAAACAAAGACTGATCTCTCTCTTACATTCTCCCACTGCCTATCCCTATGTAACCCCTGATTCGATTTAGTTGCCTCCATTGCAGCTTTCCTTTCTTCAATCTCTTCACTGTCTGTTATCCCTTGGCCCAGTGGCCTGTCGCTTTCCCTTCTTAACTTTCCCTGTGCACTGCTGTGGTCTGTTAGGGCTTCTACGTATAGCTTAGCTCTCCCTTTTACTACACTCCCCTCGTGTCTGTGTGTGTGTGTGTGTGCGTCTGTGTGCTTCTGTGTGCGCGCGCGCGTGTGCGTGTGTGTGCGTGTAGCACATCACTGGCAGAGTTGGTTTTCTCGTGACACTGCCTCACCATCATACCTTATACCTTACCTTTGATATACATTTGAATAGTTTCGAGAGTTTATCTACTCTCTGAGCCCGGCCATGGGCCAGGCTCGTCTGGTGCTTGCCTGGTCAACCAGGCTGTTGCTGCTGGAGGCCCGCTGCCCCACATATCCATCACAGCCTGGTTGATCTGGCACCTGGTGAAGATATTTGTCCAGTTTCCTCTTGAAGGCTTCTACACTGGTTCCAGCCGTGTTTCGGATATCTTCTGGTAAGATGTTGAATAGTCTGGGACCCCGGATGTTAATACAGTGCTCCCGTATTGTCCCCACCGCACCCCTGCTCCTCACTGGGTTTATTTTACACTTTCTTCCATATCTCTCACTCCAGTATGTTGTTATGGCAGTGTGCAGATTTGGGACCAGGCCCTCAAGTACTTTCCAAGTATCATCATAATACCTTCCCAGTACACTTCAGTAAGGTTATGGTTTGTAGATAAATGGTGCAGATAACCGGCAAGGTTATGGTTTCTTTGCTCTCAGTTAATATATTTATCATTGTACCTTAAAACGCCCTCATGAATGAACTTATTTTACAGGCTAGACCTCTACAGTCCCGTGTCACATGTCTTTGCAACATTCTTGTTACAGTTTCCTTCAAAAGCCTCAGTGATTGTGTCATAATCATGTAATGCTTCTAACAAGCATGGTCATTCTTCTCTATATGAAGGTAGGTCACGCTGGTCCACACAGTGGGTAAGGTGGCGCCTCAGCACGCTGGTCCACACAGTGGGTAAGGTGGTGCCTCAGCACGCTGGTCCACACAGTGGGTAAGGTGGCGCCTCAGCACGCTGGCCCACACAGTGGGTAAGGTGGTGCTTCAGCACGCTGGTCCACACAGTGGGTAAGGTGGTGCTTCAGCACGCTGGTCCACACAGTGGGTAAGGTGGCGCCTCAGCACGCTGGTCCACACAGTGGGTAAGGTGGTGCCTCAGCACGCTGGTCCACACAGTGGGTAAGGTGGCGCCTCAGCACGCTGGTCCACACAGTGGGTAAGGTGGTGCTTCAGCACGCTGGTCCACACAGTGGGTAAGGTGGCGCCTCAGTACGCTGGTCCACACAGTGGGTAAGGTGGTGCCTCAGCAAGCTGGTCCATACAGTGGGTAAGGTGGCACCTCAGCACGCTGGCACTGTTATAATATCAGCATGATAAAGTCCAAGGCCAGCAACCAGTTATGACTGTCCTGTTAGTTTAAAAGGCTGTGTCAAGAACAGTCTCTCGACCCCCGCAAATATAATATTGGTGACTACACGTTAGTATATAGGCGACACTTACCCCTCCATTCCCCATTCCCCATCCCCCATCCCATCATCCCCACCCCAACCACACACCCCACCCGTCACAGCTCGTGAGGAATGACGTCCTCACTCACCTGACCAGTAATCTTCTCAATAACACCAATTTTACCAATCAAGGCAATTGTCTGGAGCCAGACTACCACGAGCCCAGCACAGCCACCACGTTAGCCAGCATCCCAGCCAGGGAGATGTGTGGCCAGCATCCCAGCCAGGAAGATGTGTGGCCAGCATCCCAGCCAGGGAGATCTGTGGTGGCCATCGCAGCTAGAGATGTGTGGCCAGCATCCTAGCCAGAGATATCTGTGGAACGTGTCTCAGCCAGGGAGATCTGTGGAACGTGTCTCAGCCAGGGAGATGTGTAACCAATATACCAGCCAGGGAGATGTGTAACCAACATACCAGCCAGGGTGATATGTAACCAACATACCAGCCAGGGTGATATGTAACCAACATACCAGCCAGGGTGATATGTAAGAAACATACCAGCCAGGGTGATATATAAGAAACATACCAGCCAGGGTGATATGTAACCAACATACCAGCCAGGGTGATATGTAACCATCATACCAGCCATGGGTTTCACAACACAATCTTAGTAGATCTTAGTATCACTGACTGCAAAATAGATTTGAGAGTTCTAGTTAGGAGTAATCTATATCCAAGACAACAGGTCGTAGGTGTTCGCAATAAAAGCGAATAGAATTCTTGGCTTCATATCAAGAAGTATAAATAAGAGGCGTCCTCAGGTTATTCTTCAGTTCCATATATGGTCAGTCAGGTTTCACTTAGATTATGCTGCATAGTTCTGGTCACCGTATTACAGAATCAATATAAATGCTGGACAAAGAAGGACGACAAAGTTGATTCCATGTATCAGAATTTTTCCTACGAGCATAGAGTGAGGGCACTGATGTGCACTCTCCAGAAAGACGTAGAATTAGGGGGATATGATTGAAGTTTATAAATGGAAAACAGGAATAAAGGAAGGGGATGTAAATAACGTGCTAAAAACATCTAACCACGAAAGGACTCGCAGCAATGATTTCAAGTTGGAAATTTTTTGATTTAGAAAGGATATAGGAAAGCACTGGCTTGGTGACAGCACTGGCTTGGTGACAGCACTGTAGACGAGTAGAACAAACTCCCGAGTAGCGTCATTGAAGCATGGAAGGCACTGTAGGAGCACCTTATACATGGAAGGCACTGTAGGAGCACGTTATACATGAAAGGTACTGTAGGGACTGGCTACATGACTGCACATTTATATTATTGACACTAGAGAGAGGAGCATGGTAGGACTCTGCAAAACACCTACCATCAAAACAAGGGACTATCAAGTAACCTAGCGAGCAGTGGTAACTATGATCTTAGCAACAATCTTGATTCTCCTCACAAACTGACTTATTTCCTTGCTGTCATCACCAAAAGATCAATCTCAGTTAAGCAATGGTTCAATACCAGAGCAGAGTTTGCCTCATATCTTGCAAGACAATATGTATTTCCAGAGCAGATGCAAGGACGTAGTGTCCTTTGTGTAGTGGACACAAGCATCTGTACCCCCACCACCTTCTAAAACTCTTCCCACCCACTAACCACCACCAGCCCTGCACTCTCACACAATATTACCATCTTGGTCACGCTCGTCTTCAACGCTATATAAAGACCCGGCAAACTAAAAGCAATGACCTGAGTACTAAAAGTTAATTCCCCACTGACCCAGTGTAGTATACTGTATTAATGTTCCTGGTGGTGGTGTGGGTACTGGCTCGCGTCAGTACGAGTGCCATGTATACTTGTAATATACCTGTTGATGGTTCTGGGGATCGGATCATTGCCCAGCCCAGTCCAGCCCGGGCGGTTTCACACCTCCCTAACGACTCCTTCAGGGAGGTTGTTGGCGCTCGATGCCTTCAGTATAAAGTAATACAACAGCTCGGTTGATCAATAACAACCTGGAGGATCTTGTCACGTTCACTCTTGAAGCTAGTGATCGTGTGCCCTTGTACCACACTCCTGGTCCACACTCATGAAATTCATATTCATCAAGAATTGCAACAAGACTATCACGGAGACGGAGTATGGATACAAGAGTCATCCCAGTCATTAAACACCACTGATATAGCCTCACTCTATTAGGAATGCTTGAAGTCCTTCAACTGTATACTTTGTTATGTAGACGAGAACGATATATCATGAATAATGCCTGGAAAATCTAGGAGGGACTGGTCTCAAATCTGCACACCGAAATGCCTCCCAATAATAAGCAAGGATGTCATGAGTACGTTGATCAAGCACCCTTTATAAGAGAACTACTAACATATAACTGTCTTCAAGAAGAATCATGAGAAGTTACTTAAGTCGCTTCCTATAAGGTGAGTTGTGGCTAATGCAATTAACACCAACAGCCTAGTTAACCAGACCATCAACCGAAAGGACGAGTCTAGAATGCACCGGGGCGGTGACTCCCCTGCCCCCGGATATATTTAAAGGGACCAAGACTCTTCAACACCATCCCTCCATACATAAACGGAATTAACTACAGAACCCAAGCTGCCTTCAAGAGAAAACTATCATTTATTGTGTCAGTTCCTAATCAGCCAGGCTGTGGTGCTTACGGTGGACTGCGTGCGGTCAGCACCAACAGCCTGATTGGTGAGGCCGTCAACTGGAGAGCTAGTCTGGGGCTGGGCCACGGGGGCAGTGACCCTCGGAAGTGCCTACAGGGAAACTACAGGTAAGTCAGTCAGGGGTGTGGTTACAAGTAACTAACTGTGAAGGAAGGTTGTTAGTACAATTACCTCGCCATGTTTTCATTGCCAGTGTTTTGCACAGCCTGTCATACCTCATGCTCTTTTAAACATTAATTTCAGTGTTGGATTTAGAATCACTACCTCCAGTATTTACCACATGTAAAGAAATGTTATACCTCTACCTCCCTCTCTCTCTCCCCCCTCTCTCTCTCTCCCCCTCTCTCTCTCCCCCTCTCTCTCTCTCCCTCTCTCTCTCCCCCTCCCTCTCTCTCCTCCCTCTCTCCCTCCCTCTCTCCCCCTCTCTCTCTCCCCCTCTCTCTCTCCCCCTCTCTCTCTCCCCCTCTCTCTCTCCCCCTCTCTCTCTCCCCCTCTCTCTCTCTCCCTCTCTCTCTCCCTCTCTCTCTCCCCTCTCTCTCCCCTCTCTCTCTCCCCCTCTCTCCCCTCTCCTGCATGATTGAGTACAAGTACCTTAAAGCAAATAACTGCCTTGGCATCCCTTATTTTCAAGGTTCTCGTCATTTTTCTACATTAATGTTTCTTGAACTTAAGATCTTCCTACATGATTACCCCCAGATCCCTCACATTCCTCTTTCGCTCTGTTAAATAGTTTGAGCTTCGTATTCTGCTCCAGTTTTTATTTCTTAATGTTTCTCAAGAAGAGAACCATTTGTTGTTCTTGAGTGATGCCAATCATAGGAAAATTCTAGTGCACTACTTTGTGTGACGCGCATTATAGTGCCAAGACTGGCATCTCTTACTGACAGAAATAAAAAATACCAGAGAATTATGGGTGAGTGCTGTGCCTGGAGGGTAGAGGTGGTGGTGTGTTGATGACGGGGTAGAGTAGGTGGAGTGTTGATGACGGGGTAGAGTAGGTGGAGTGTTGATGACGGGGTAGAGTAGGTGGAGTGTTGATGACGGGGTAGAGTAGGTGGAGTGTTGATGACGGGGTAGAGTAGGTGGAGTGTTGATGACGGGGTAGAGTAGGTGGAGTGTTGATGACGGGGTAGAGTAGGTGGAGTGTTGATGACGGGGTAGAGTAGGTGGAGTGTTGATGACGGGGTAGAGTAGGTGGAGTGTTGATGACGGGGTAGAGTAGGTGGAGTGTTGATGACGGGGTAAGGGAGTAGAGATGGAGTGTTGATGACGGGGTAGAGTAGGTGGAGTGTTGATGACGGGGTAGAGTAGGTGGAGTGTTGATGACGGGGTAGAGTAGGTGGAGTGTTGATGACGGGGTAGAGTAGGTGGAGTGTTGATGACGGGGTAGAGTAGGTGGAGTGTTGATGACGGGGTAGAGTAGGTGGAGTGTTGATGACGGGGTAGAGTAGGTGGAGTGTTGATGACGGGGTAGAGTAGGTGGAGTGTTGATGACGGGGTAGAGTAGGTGGAGTGTTGATGACGGGGTAGAGTAGGTGGAGTGTTGATGACGGGGTATAATAGGTGGAGTGTTGAAGACTGGGTATAATAGGTGGAGGGTTGATGAGAGGGTAGAAGAGGTGGAGTGTTGATAAGAGGGTAGAGTAGGTGGAGTGTTGATGAGAGGGTAGAAGAGGTGGAGTGTTGATGAGGGGGTAGAGTAGGTGGAGTGTTGATGAGAGGGTAGAGTAGGTGGAGTGTTGATGAGAGGGTAGAATAGGTGGAGTGTTGATGAGAGGGTAGAATAGGTGGAGTGTTGATAAGAGGGTAGAGTAGGTGGAGTGTTGATGAGAGGGTAGAATAGGTGGAGTGTTGATGAGAGGGTAGAGTAGGTGGAGTGTTGATAAGAGGGTAGAGTAGGTGGAGTGTTGATGAGAGGGTAGAGTAGGTGGAGTGTTGATAAGAGGGTAGAGTAGGTGGAGTGTTGATGAGAGGGTAGAATAGGTGGAGTGTTGATGAGAGGGTAAAGTAGGTGGAGTGTTGATGAGAGGGTAGAATAGTTGGAGTGTTGCTGAGGGAAAAAGAGTAGTGTTTGAGTGGGAAAGAGCGTGGGTGCAGTGTTATGAAACACAAGGTATACTTAACATACCATTTTCCCCCGTCACGTACAAGGGCTGAGGGGTGGGATGATGGGAACTGAGGGTCGCAGGTGAGGGGTGAGAGGTCACAGGTGAAGGGTGAGGGCGGTGCAGAGTGGAGGGCAGGTATTAACCTGCACAGCAGCAAGGGTTCACACTATATACCAAGCGTGTGTTCCCACACGCTGGCCAGGAGTCTCTAGCCTCTGCTCACTCAACAACACTCATCCTTGTGTCAAATTTTTAACATCACACAACAATGATGTTCAGTGAGGACAAGTTTCAGTCATTGCAACGTACTGCAACACAGAGCCAAGCTACTCAACATAGCAGACGATTAATGTGAGAGACTTATTAGCGATAATGATGGAAAAACTCACATTCAAGAGTGACTGTTATCACAACCACAAGGAAAATGATAGGCTGGATAACTAGAAGGTTCAACATCAGATGCCAAGCCACTGATAATAATACTCTAAGTCACCTTCTATCTCCAGACTGGAATATTTACGACTATACTGTGAGATAACTCAGTGTAAAAAGACCAAAACTCTTTTAAAACTCTTCCTTCATAAGGAAAATTACCAACCGATTCTGGTTATCTTCATAAGGGAACTTGATAAGTGCTTCAAGTCAGTTACTAATTAGCCGGCGCATACGCCATATTGCAAACAGGTAGCACGCATAGCCTAATTTATAAGACCATCCACTGGGAGGCCTGGCCTGGGGGTGGGACAGCGGGGGCGGTGACTCCTGGAACGTGTCCAGGTAAGCCAGTAGATCCTTCAACGTAAGATCCAGATGATCTTACGTTGAAGGATAACAACTCTTGTTATGAAGGTTCTCGTTGTCCATCCTATCATGTTCTACGCGGTTGTGATAACGACACTGTTGTGACCCCTTGAATGTAAGATCCTCTGACGTGATCACTCCTATGTCCTTCGCGTTATTTTTTTCCTCTAATGTGAGGTTAGAGTTAGTTGTACACTGTTCTACTTTTGATTTCCTCATTTTTTCCATAACTGAGTAAATTAATTTAGTCCTCGTTGTACACCCCTGGAGCCACCTGTGAGAGAACTCTGGGTGGCGGAGGTGAGTGCAGGTGTCTGGCATCTGTAGTGTTCCTCCCTAGGCAAGGCAGGTGAGACACCAGTGGTGACCTTGACGATGGTACAACCAATGATGCCTCTTGTGTTGTAGCTAGAACACACACACACACGCGCACACACACACGCGCGCGCACACACACAACACAACACACACACACACACACCTTCAATTTCATTTCTTGTGTATGAGATAGGCCATCCTGCGAGAGGGTAATTCCCAAGTAATAGAAACTCCATGTCTGCGTGAGTTACTATCTGTCGTAGTTGATGAACCTTGTTCTCTCTACAAAGGAATATGCTGTACACTAACAGCACCTTTTAAGGTGGGCGAAATTACAAATATCGAGATTGTACAGAGAACCTTCACTAGAACCATTAGAACGAGCACTCAGTATCCTTTGAAGATCTGAGTGAAATCCCTGAGGCCTTGAAAAGAGCAAATATAATCCCTTTGTATAAAGGCGGCAGAAGAACACTCGCTAGAGAATAAACCAGTACGTCTAATATCGCACATCACAAAAATATTTGAAAGGGTAATGAGATGCCAAGATCACACTTTAGAGAACAGCAAAACTTGCACAACACAAACTAGCATGAATTTAGAACGGGAAGATCATGCTTATCACAACTATTAAACCACTATGACAGTATCACTGAGGCGTTGGAAGAAAACCAAAATGCAGATGTGGTATACACGGATTTCGCAAAGGTATTTGACAAATGCGATCATGAAGTGATTGAAGATAAATTGAAGGCGATAGATACAACGAGGAAAATAGGCAAATGGATATACCTTTGATATACCTTTGAAGAGTTTCGAGAGTATCTACTCTCTGAGCCCGGCCATGGGCCAGGCTCGTCTGGTGCTTGCCTGGTCAACCAGGCTGTTGCTGCTGGAGGCCCGCTGCCCCACATATCCATCACAGCCTGGTTGATCTGGCACCTGGTGAAGATATTTGTCCAGTTTCCTCTTGAAGGCTTCTACACTGGTTCCAGCCGTGTTTCGGATATCTTCTGGTAAGATGTTGAATAGTCTGGGACCCCGGATGTTAATACAGTGCTCCCGTATTGTCCCCACCGCACCCCTGCTCCTCACTGGGTTTATTTTACACTTTCTCCCATATCTCTCACTCCAGTATGTTGTTATGGCAGTGTGCAGATTTGGGACCAGGCCCTCAAGTACTTTCCATGTATATATTAACATCTATCAACTTTCTGACAAAGAGAACACAAAGCAATAATAAATAAAGCAAAATCTAGAATTAGTGAAGTAAAAAAGATGAGTAGCACGAGGCTCGGTCCTGGCGCCTTTACTGTTTCTCTTACTTATAACTGACGTAGATAAAAACACCGCCATAGTTTCGTATCATCATTTGCAGATAACAAAATAAGCATGAAAATCATCCAGGTAGAAGACACGGAAAAAGTGCAAGAAGATGTAAGCAAAGTTTTCTAGTGGGCAGTGGAGAATAACATGAGAGTAAATGATGACAAGTTCCAACTGTTTAGATATATAATTAATGAAGAACTTTAAATGGACACTGTATACAAAATACAAGAGGATCATCAAACAAAAGCAAAACAACTGTAATAATGTCAGATGGATTACTTTTTTGAAGTGCACAATAAGCAGTATGTCACTATAACCAGGAAAGTGACGGGGTGAATAATGAGAACTTTAATGTCATTGGTGACACTTTTCAAATAACTGGCGCTCTCTCTCACTTAAAGTACTGTTCAGTGTTGACGGTTCTGTTCAGTGCAGAAGATATATCAGAGCTGGAACAGATATAAAGATCGGTTATGACCCACAAAGAGGCCAATAAAGCATGTAAATTACTAGGAATGCCTCAAAATGTGTACTGAGTAAAGTGGGTGAAAGAGATACATGATAATTTATATGTGAAAGGTACTGAGGTAATGGTTCCAAATATGAACACTGTCATAACATACTGGAGTGAAAGATATGGGAAAAAATTCAAAATCAGCCTAGTGAAAAGCAGAGGTACCGTGAGAACAATAAGAGAACACAGTATCACCATCCTTGAACCCAAACTTTTTTAACATCTTATCAGAAGATATCAGAAACACTGCTGGAACTAGTGTAGAAACATCTAAGAGGAAGCTATAAACCAGCTCTTAGCTTGTATAAATAAGGTGAGCTATAAACCAGCTCTTAGCTTGTATAAATATCACGTCTTTATTCCTGTAGTTAAAGATAAATGTGGATGAATGAGGGGGCGCTGACCCCCGAAACACCATCCAGGTAGGTAGACCCATGTGATGGGACAGTGGGGATGGGATGAGGGAATGGAGGGCAGGTGATGGGATGGGTCGAGGGGATGGGATGAGCGGCAGGTGATGGGGCGAGGGTATCTGGCGTGGAGAGTTGAGTCATAACAAAAGGTCAACACAGAGAACCTCACCAGCAGTCTTGCACTCCTACACAAACACTGTTTCCTCTCACAATATAATGAACTTCCCTGGCCTCTATACGGGCCTGCCCCTGCCATCTATCACCATCATGTGCCCCTGCCATCTATCACCATCATGTGCCCCTGCTATCTATCACCATCATGTGCCCCTGTCATCTATCACCATCATGTGCCCCTGCCATCTATCACCATCATGTGCCCCTGCCATCTATCACCATCATGTGCTCAGCTACGGCTTGAGAATAAAAGAGAATTCTGCACTGATGACTGGTACCAATTTGAAGTAACATACGGTACACCTGAGGGTGGTACACCTGAGGGTGGTACACCTGAGAGTGGAACCCCTGAGGGTGGTACACCTGAGAGTGGAACCCCTGAGGGTGGTACACCTGAGAGTGGAACCCCTGAGGGTGGTACACTTGAGTGTGGAACCCCTGAGGGTGGTACACCTGAGAGTGGAACCCCTGAGGGTGGTACACCTGAGAGTGGAACCCCTGAGGGTGGTACACCTGAGAGTGGAACCCCTGAGGGTGGTACACCTGAGAGTGGAACCCCTGAGGGTGGTACACCTGAGTGTGGAACCCCTGAGGGTGGTACACCTGAGTGTGGAACCCCTGAGGGTGGTACACCTGAGAGTGGAACCCCTGAGGGTGGTACACCTGAGAGTGGAACCCCTGAGGGTGGTACACCTGAGCAGGTACACTACACTCTAATAGCCTAGATGTTGAGACCGTTAACCAATCCTTGTCTAGTACCGGGCAGCGGGAACGATGACCCCTGAAATGGAGCACAGACAACCTACAGCCTATGATTATCCCACCTCAGCTCTACTTAAGGTATAAAACCCTCCCCTTTCATCCCCTCCGCAGGATGCCACCCACATTAAGACGTTGTTCGTATTTCATACGTATTTTGTACTGGGTGAACAGGGGCCAGTAACTTTGTCACAGTAACTTTGTCACAGTAACTGTCACAGTAACTTTGTCACAGTAACTTTGCCTTGAAGTCTCGACTCTACTTGGAAGTGTACCTGAAGTGTGTTCCGAGGGGTGAACGCCCCCTCCGTGGTCAGGTCCCAGACCAGGTCTCCTGGTGGATCACCTGATCAACAAGGTTGTTGGTGGTAGACACAAGAAGCAACAAACCTGGGGTCACCATCATGCTCCTCTCACTGTTATTCCCCAAGAAAAACTATGGCTTTCCAGGTGTCAACATCCTATGATGGCTTTCCTAATGACTCAATTTTTGACCATCTTGAAACCGTCAGTGTTAAATTGTCCAGTCCTTGAGAAGGCAAGCTCATATAACATTATGTGCGAGTGCACGTGCGTGTGTGTGTGTTAGTTAGTTACCATTTTGTCCTAGGCACATGTCGATTTGACACTAGGCCTGTTGTATGTATGTGTATGTGTGTGTATGTGTGTGTGTGTGTGTAAGGAAACACTTCGAAATGTTTCCGCCCCGCCGTGTGTTTGTGTGTGTGTGTGTGACATTCACACACATGCACTAACATCATAATGCTCACTAACAATGACTTTACACTTCATGTAAGAGTATGCAGAGTTCCACAACCTAAATAACCACACACACAAATAAATATATATATATATATATATATATATATATATATATATATATATATATATATATATATATATATATATATATATATAGTTAGTGTTACTGTAAAATCTTGAAGAAAGTGTGGCACTAACTCCTTACCACTGATGACTAGAACGGCACAATACTGACACTGCTTCAAGGAAGCAAAAATCAAGATTATTTCTTATTCCAAGTTACCTTCAGAAATTTAATTCCCCTGTGTGTGATGCCGGCCAGCTGATAAATGATAATTCCCAAAATATTTGTTTCTACTATGGGTACAGACGAAGCTTTTTACTGGGAAAACGTTTCGCTCAGTGAGTTTTAACAAGTCATGGTATAATAAACCTCTATGCTATATCTCATTTTTTTCTAGTTCATATTTTTTTAAAATTTCCATACTGAAGAAGATGAAACTTGTCCTGACTGAAAATAATATTGTGTACGTGTCCATGTACTGTACTTGTAACCAAGACTAAATACACTTAGTTACTACATCTGTCAAGACCAAGACTGGCTTCTACAACAGCTGTCAAGATTAAACTTGGCTACTACAACAGCTGTCAAGACTAAACCTGGCTACTACAACAGCTGTCAAGACTAAACTTGGCTACTACAACAGCTGTCAAGACTAAACTTGGCTACTACAACAGCTGTCAAGACTAAACGTGGCTACTACAACAGCTGTCAAGACTAAACCTGGCTACTACAACAGCTGTCAAGACTAAACCTGGCTACTACAACAGCTGTCAAGACTAAACTTGGCTACTACAACAGCTGTCAAGACTAAACTTGGCTACTACAACAGCTGTCAAACTAAACTTGGCTACTACAACAGCTGTCAAGACTAAACTTGGCTACTACAACAGCTGTCAAGACTAAACTTGGCTACTACAACAGCTGTCAAGACTAAACCTGGCTACTACAACAGCTGTCAAGACTAAACCTGGCTACTACAACAGCTGTTAAGACTAAACTTGGCTACTACAACAGCTGTCAAGACTAAACTTGGCTACTACAACAGCTGTCAAGACTAAACTTGGCTACTACAACAGCTGTCAAGACTAAGCCTGGCTACTACAACAGCTGTCAAGACTAAGCCTGGCTACTACAACAGCTGTCAAGACTAAACCTGGCTACTACAACATCTGTCAAGACTAAACCTGGCTACTACAACAGCTGTCAAGACTAAACTTGGCTACTACAACAGCTGTCAAGACTAAACCTGGCTACTACAACAGCTGTCAAGACTAAGCTTGGCTACTACAACAGCTGTCAAGACTAAGCTTGGCTACTACAACAGCTGTCAAGACTAAACCTGGCTACTACGGCAGCTGTCAAGACTAAACTTGGCTACTACAACAGCTGTCAAGACTAAGCCTGGTTACTACAACAGCTGTCAAGACTAAACTTGGCTACTACAACAGCTGTCAAGACTAAGCCTGGTTATTACAACAGCTGTCAAGACTAAACCTGGCTACTACAACAGCTGTCAAGACTAAACTTGGCTACTACAACAGCTGTCAAGACTAAACTTGGCTACTACAACAGCTGTCAAGACTAAGCCTGGTTACTACAACAGCTGTCAAGACTAAGCCTGGTTACTACAACAGCTGTCAAGACTAAGCCTGGTTACTACAACAGCTGTCAAGACTAAGCCTGGTTATTACAACAGCTGTCAAGACTAAGCCTGGTTACTACAACAGCTGTCAAGACTAAGCCTGGTTACTACAACAGCTGTCAAGACTAAGCCTGGTTACTACAACAGCTGTCAAGACTAAGCCTGGTTACTACAACAGCTGTCAAGACTAAGCCTGGTTACTACAACAGCTGTCAAGACTAAGCCTGGTTACTACAACAGCTGTCAAATACGTACTAACAGCTGTCAAGACTAACTTGCTACTACAACAGCTGTCAAGACTAAGCCTGGTTACTACAACAGCTGTCAAGACTAAACTTGGCTACTACAACAGCTGTCAAGACTAAGCCTGGTTACTACAACAGCTGTCAAGACTAAACTTGGCTACTACAACAGCTGTCAAGACTAAGCCTGGTTACTACAACAGCTGTCAAGACTAAGCCTGGCTACTACAACAGCTGTCAAGACTAAGCCTGGTTACTACAACAGCTGTCAAGACTAAACTTGGCTACTACAACAGCTGTCAAGACTAAGCCTGGTTACTACAACAGCTGTCAAGACTAAACTTGGCTACTACAACAGCTGTCAAGACTAAGCCTGGTTACTACAACAGCTGTCAAGAATGTTTACAGGGGGATAACGAGGAGCCCCAGTGTGTGTTTACAAGGTGGTAGCTCAGCTGGGGAAACAACTCTCCTCATTCCTCTCTCTTCCTAGCACCTCCCTTCTTCGCACCTGCCTGTGATTTACCTGCGACTTGTTTCAGGAGGTTTCCTACTCCTGTGGCCCGGCCCTGGGTCAAGTCTTCCTGATGATTGCCTGGTCAACTAGGCTGCTGCTGTTGGCGGCCCGCCGGCCCAGATATCCATCACAGCCTACCTGATCTGACATACCACTGAGGCAGTGATCCAGTTTCCTCTGAAAGACCTACAACAATACAACAATGGTTTCAATAACATTTCCGGTATCTGCTGCCAACAGATACCGGAAATGTTATTGGAAACGTCTAGGTTGAAACGTTTAGGCTTATGGATGTTGAAACAGTGCTCTTGTATTGTGCCCACGGCGACCCTGCTGGTCACCGGGTTTATTTTACACTTCCTGCCATAACTCCCACTCCAGTATGTGGTGGTGGTGGTGGTGGTGGTGGTGGTGGTGGTGTGCAAATTTGGGAGTGGACCCTCTAGTATCTTCCATGAGTATATTATTACTACGTCTCATTCGCACTTTCTTTCCAGTTCTTCGAGGAGTTTCCAGTAATTTAAATGATTTATTGGCTCTATGTGAGCAGTAAAAGCTCTCTGTATTGTTGACAGTTCTGCTGTCTCGTCCACTCTGAAATACTAGAAATGTACTCGCTTTAAAGAAATCGAGAGAGAGAGATGCGATATAATATATCCATGGAAGATACTAGAGGGCCAAGTCCCAAATCTGCACACCGTCATAATAACGTACAGGAGTGAGAAATATGTTAGTGTAAAAAAGACCCAGTGAAAAGTAGAGGAGCCATTGATAACATACAAGAACACTTTGTCAACATCAGTATCAATAATAATAATAATAATAAATAATAATAATAATAATAATAATAATAATTTTATTTCTACAAGTATATGTACAAGGTATACAAGCCTAGCTGACATCAATGACATAATATATAGAAAGCCGCTTGTTATGCTGAGCATTTCGTGCAAATTAGTTCAGTTTTGTCCCAGGATGCGACCCACACCAGTCGATTAACACCCAGATACCTATTTTATACTGATGGATGAACATGGACAGCAGGTGTCTTATGGAAACACGTCCCTAACGTCATCCAGCCGTACCAACGTGGTACCAACCTGGTACCAGCAGATATCAGAAATATTGTTGGGACCATTGTAGAGGTCTTCACCAGGAAACTACATCACTATCCGGTTTTAAATGACCTGCCGCGAGGGTGAGGTGAGCACTGCTGACCCCGCCTGTCAACACACACTTTAAATACTAGTGATCGACCAGGTTGTTGGTGCCAGCCGCACGCACTCCAACGTATGCGCACCGCAGCCCGGTTAATCAGGAAGTGACTTGAGAAACTTAACTAGTGACTGACAGTAACCATTTTCCAGGTCATTCTTGCAACAAGCGGGTTACACGTTCACAAGTCAACGTTTCATGTTTTTCCTCAGCCACGTCTGCTGCCAGACGTATTGTGGCCAGTTTGTGTAATTTACTTATTTGTGGTTAAATATACATGTTACAGGTTTATGTAAATTAACTTAACCTAAATCAGCTTAACCTATGCCATATAACTTAACCTTCTTCAATATAAAATATCTGAAGAAAAATAGGAAACGTTAAGAAAGTGACGTTCAACACTACTTTCAAAGAATATTGTTGAAAAATGAGAATGCGATGTATCCTCGCGTCATAAATAATAATCGTTCAAAAGTGAACGTTGCCTTTATAAGATCGATTTGTATACGTCAATTAAATAAGATCTTGATACAGAGATCACAGACCGGGCCGCGGGGGCGTTGACCCCCGGAACTCTCTCCAGGTATACGGTCCACATACAACCAATAAAGCATTTCAATTACTGGGAACACCTTGAAGTCTTAAATATGTACCTCACTGTAGCAGAGGAGAGATACATGATAATATATACCTGCAAAATACTTAATGGTCTTGTCCCAAATCACTGCCACTGCACACTGCCATAACAACATACTGGAGTGAGAGATATAGGAGAAGTAAAAAATAAAGCTAGTGAAAAACGCCGTGGGCACAAAAAGAGAATATTATATCAACATCCGTAGTGCCAGACTATTCAACATCTTACCAGAAGATATCAGAAACACAGCCTTGGACAAGTGTAGAAGTCTTCAAGAGGAAAGTGAGCAAGTGTCTCCACCAAGTGCCAGATCAACCACCACCCTCACTAGGTGCTAGTGGAGGGCAGCAGCAGCACCACCCTCACCAGGTGCTGGTAGAGGGCAGCAGCAGCAGCACCACCCTCACTAGGTGCTGGTAGAGGGCAGCAGCAGCACCACCCTCACCAGGTGCTGGTAGAGGGCAGCAGCAGCACCACCCTCACTAGGTGATGGATGGTAGAGGGAAGCAGCAGCACCACCTTCACTAGGTGCTGGAAGAGTGCAGCAGCAGCACCAACCTCACTAGGTGATGGTAGAGTGCAGCAGCAGCACCACTCTCACTAGGTGATGGTATAGGACAGCAGCAGAACCACCCTCACTAGGTGCTGGAAGAGGGCAGCAGCAGCACCACCCTCACTAGGTGATGGTAGAGGGCAGCAGCAGCACCACCCTCACTAGGTGCTGGAAGAGGGCAGCAGCAGCACCACCCTCACTAGGTGCTGGAAGAGTGCAGCAGCAGCACCACCCTCACTAGGTGCTGGAAGAGGGCAGCAGCAGCACCACCCTCACTAGGTGCTGGAAGAGGGCAGCAGCAGCACCACCCTCACTAGGTGCTGGAAGAGGGCAGCAGCAGCACCACCCTCACTAGGTGCTGAAAGAGTGCAGCAGCACCACCACCTTCACTAGGTGCTGGAAGAGGGCAGCAGCAGCACCACCCTCACTAGGTGATGGTAGAGGGCAGCAGCAGCACCACCCTCACTAGGTGCTGGAAGAGTGCAGCAGCAGCACCACCCTCACTAGGTGATGGTAGAGGACAGCAGCAGAACCACCCACACTAGGTGCTGGAAGAGGGCAGCAGCAGCACCACCCTCACTAGGTGCTGGAAGAGGGCAGCAGCAGTACCACCCTCACTAGGTGCTGGAAGAGTGCAGCAGCAGCACCACCCTCACTAGGTGCTGGAAGAGGGCAGCAGCAGCACCACCCTCACTAGGTGCTGGAAGAGGGCAGCAGCAGCACCACCCTCACTAGGTGCTGGAAGAGGGCAGCACCTTCCATCACATCCCACTGGAGCCGTTAAATACATACCCTGCAAGACCAACAACAGTGTTCCCCCTCCCTCACCTGGTCTCTGAGATCCACCTGTGACCTACTTCGAGAGTCTACTCTCACAGCCCTGTCTGTGACCAGGCTTCTCTGGCCACTGCCTGCTCTGCCAGCCTGGGCTGATCTGCCACTTGGCGGAGACAGTGACTCATGTTTCCTCTAGAAGACGTCAACACTCGTTCCGGCAATATTTTTTCTATTTGTGGTAGCAGGTTGATCAGTCTGGGTCCACGCATGCTGATACAGTGTTCTCTTGCTGTGCCCGGGGCTCTCTTACTTCTCACCGGGTTTATTTTACACTCGCACATCTCTCACTCCAGATTTTCATGGTAGTGTCCAGGTCTTCATGGCAATGTGCAGGTCATCATGGTAGTGTGCATTTCATCATGGTAGCGTGCAGGTCTTCATGGCAGTGTGCAGGTCATCATGGTAGTGTGCAGGTCATCATGGTAGTGTGCAGGTCATCATGGTAGTGTGCAGGTCTCTCCTTCATGGGTCGTCTTTCCATCATGGTGAGTCGTGTGTTTACTAGTTGATTCCAGGGGTCAGAACTCCTTCGGCTCAATCCCAAACCAAGATTTCTGCTTGATAACCCGATCATTCACGCTGTTGGTGCTAGCAGCACGCACTCCAACATAGATACCAAAGCCCGGCTGACCAAGAACTTAGCAAAAGGTATACCTTTGACACACCTTCGCAGGGTATTAATTGTTTTCCTACTCTCGCAGCCCGGCCCTGGGCCAGACTTGTCTGGTGTGTATTTGTAATTCCACTTATGTATGAAGGGAGGGTGTTGAGTCTTGCTACCTTTACACTTATAATTATTTCTTAGTGTACTTATTGCGCCTCTGCTTTTCATAGAGGCTATTGTGCACTATCTGCTGAGCCTCTTGCCTTCATAAAGAGTAATTGCAGTGCACAGATTTGTAGCAAATCTCTCTAGAAATTTCCTGGTATAAGAACATAAGAACATAAGAAAGGAGGAACACTGCAGCAGGCCTGTTGGCCTATACTAGGCAGGTCCTTCACAATCCGTCCAAGTAGAACAGTTCAAGGAACTTCAAGCGTTCCCAGAAATGTAGGTGTCTGAATTAATGAAAGCAATGAAAGTTAGTTTTACATTCCTCAGATCTGCAATTTTACCAGCCATAAAATGGGTTGTTTGTGTACAGCAATATTCCATTAAAAGAATGAGAGTTCCTCGCAGAGTATTGCCACTGGCTTGGCATCTCTTGTTTTGAAGAGAAAATTTAGTATGCAGTTGTGATAGTAACACTGGTGTGATCCTTGAACTTAAGAATTTCTGACAGTGTTACTCCTAAATCCTTCACATTCATCGTCCGCTCTATTAAATTGTTTAAGTTCGTTTTATATTTAGTTCTAGTTGTTGTCCTCAAAAATATTTTGCTGTCGGTGACCCACTGGAAGACTTTGTTTATATCAGCTTTGGAAATTTATTGTGTGATGCCACTCTAGTACAAAGTCTAATATCATCTACAAAGGAAGAAACGTTGCTTAATATGATTAACGTGGCTGTCAAAGTGAGATGTGAACTTATGGGAGAGAGTTGGCACGAGTACTGCACCTTGAAGAACACAGCTTCTCAGTGTCAGCCTCTTGCTATTCTCTTTAGGTCCGATTTAACAGAAAATTAAGATCCGTGGAAAAGTGGTAAGTCAAGACACCTCTGCCCACTTTTCCAGCTGTTATACCACGATCACACTTAAAGTCTTTTGCAAGGTCTATATCATACATGTGTATTTAATTAGTTTTTAAAGAGACAAGACCATGGTGTGATGGTCGAGCAACTGAGAGAGGCAGGAGCAAGATTGTGACGCCATCTTACTTGTTCGTGACATAACTCTAACCTGGTCTGACTTGTGCAAGTGTTGTCATTCCACGTTATTAAAAATCTTGATTCTAAAACTCTCTTAAAAGATTCTCAACATGTATGTGGGACGTCAGTATTATCGGTGTATAATCTTTCTTGCTATTGTTCTGTTGCAACCTTGGTGGAGTGATACCTACATAGTGGGCACAAAACTTCTTTTTTATATATGTATTCCTGTGATGAATGTTGCTATCATGTAACACAATCTATCAGCCTTGACTGGGACCCTTCAGCAAAGCAATGGAGATATCTCTATATATTGTACTATGGGCTGAGTAGCCACTACACGAGGCCACATTCAGATTCAGATTGTTTTATTTCTCTGTAAAGATTACAATGTGTGGTTTACATTTATAAGACAATAATTACAATGATGGGCAGACGAATACTAGTTCTTAATCTATATTACAAATTACAAATGAATACAAATTTCAAATGATTAAATAGATTTACAATAGTGAGGTAATTCAGAATATTTAGATTGCAAAATTAGTAATGAGAATGGTTTCGTCTTGGCATGTTACATAGTTTCTATTAAAGCTCCTATATTGGAGTATATCAGGAAGGGGGGTTACCTGGGATTGGATTGCGTGATAATTCTTACTGCGGCTTTTTGTTGAGTTAATATTGGTTTTAGGTGGATTATTGCTGTTGATCTCCAAGCACATATGGCATAGGTGAGGTAGGGATAGATGAGTGAATAGTATAGTGTGAGTAGGGCTGATTGCGGTACATAGTAACGTATCTTACAGAGGATCCCAACCGTTTTGGATACTTTTTTTGCTATGTTTGATATGGGTGCTGAAATTCAGGTTGCTCTCCAGGTGTAGGCCCAGGAATTTGCCCTCATTGTGTTTAGCAATAAGAGTGTTGTCAATCATTATGTTCAGTTGTGCAACACCTCTTCTGTTACCAAACATAATGTACAAGGTTTTGTCAGTGTTAAGTGTAAGTTTGTTGGCTGTCATCCAGGTTGATATTTTTAGTAGCTCTTCATTAACAAGGGTGTTGAGTGAGACAGATTTGGGTGGGAGATGACATAAGTCGTATCATCAGCAAAGAAAATCGGTTTCGGGTGTTGGGATACGTTGGGAAGATCATTGATGTATAGGAGGAAGAGCAGGGGACCAAGGACACTTCCCTGTGGCACTCCAGTATCAAGTGGTCGTGTAGATGAGGTTGTGTCTTTAATGGTGACGTATTGATACCTGTTAGTAAGATAGGATTTGAAATATATAAGCGCGTGGCCTCTTATACCGTAATGGTCAAGTTTTTGGAGTAGGATGCCGTGGTCTACTGTATCAAAAGCTTTCCTTAGGATATTTCTTATTTTCCAGTGCTGTGTAAAGTAGGTCCAGCATTTTTACAATTGCATCGTTTGTGCTTTTGTTTTTTTCTAAAGCCAAATTGGCAGGGTTTGAGTATGCTTTGTACTGTAATAAACGAATATAATCTCTTGTGTACGAGTTTCTCAAAGATTTTGGATAGCAACGGTAAGTTTGAGACTGGCGTGTAGTTATCTTTCCTGAAGATCACTCACAATTCCCGCTTTTATGAACAAATCTTGTAACTTCTTGATGCCTTGACGTTGTGCAGGTTGTGTGTAGGTGGAGATTATAAGCAGGTGCAATCTTCAGTTCCCGGGCTCTATGTTGTAGAGTGGATGCTCTCTTCTTCCCTGTCTCTTTTCCCTCTTCGCCTCTCTCCCCCTCCGTGTCTTTTCCCCTTCGCCTCTCTCCCCTTCCGTCTCCCTCCCTCCCTCTCTGTTTTGTATCAATGCTGGATTTTTTTTACTGTTATGCTATGGTGGTGTATTTTGTCGAGTTCCTTCAGATATTATCTCGTCTATAGTATAATAATAAGGAAATAAAAGGACCCCAATGTAAATAAGTCACTCTGACTTTTTTGGATTATCCCAGGTTCTCTACACATATGCTGCTATGTATGATATAACTGTTGAGTATACCTGAATAAACTTACTAGTGCGTTTCTGGTCAGCCGCACTGCTCTCCCCCCCCCCCACACAGCAGATGGTTACTCAGCAGACACATTTCCCCACCACTACCTTCCACGTCTCCCTACTAGGCTGTTTTCCCCGCATCTCCCTCTCACGCTCTTTCTTCACAATCATCCTCAACATATACCTCCACTTTATCTTCACCAACACCTCTGACCACCACCCTGTTTTTCCCTATCTCTCTCTCCCACGATTTCTTCTCCCACATATCGTGCCTCCCACACACCGTGTTTCCATCAGAGATGAAACGATAAAACACATGAGTTTCTGACAATAGCGGCACGTTGTGGAGAGGTCACCGTACTCTGCTCTCTCCCTCCGTCTCCACCTCCCATCCACTATCACCATTACAACGTTGTCAGGAGGATAAGGTGCAACTAGTAGACTCCCCTAGCGAACCAGCGGCACCAACAGCGGCACCAACAGCAGCAACAGTAGCGGCAGCAACAACAACGGCAGCAACAGCAGCGGCAGTAACAGCAACAGAAGATGTAGCAACAGCACTGGCAGTACAGCAGCTGTATCAATACCGCCACCAGCAACACAAGAAGCGGCACCATGAAAACACTAGCAGCAGCAGCAGCACTAACAGCACCAGTGTTTGTGGCTCCCTTGCTCTTCACAGTGTTTATTCTTCACTTCCGCCCTTCTCTCACTCCAGTGTGCAGGTTGGTGATTTAGTCTTCAAGACGATCACCGAAAAGAACTTGCCTAGTATGGGCCAGTAGGCCTCCTACAGTGTTCCTCCATTCTTATGTTCTTATCTTCCCATACTCTCTGGTCTGTCTCCCTCCATCCATTCCAGTGAACAGATATTACGAATTTTGAGGAGTTTCCAGTATTTGGGACGTTTTATTGACTATGCTGGTAGAAAACAAGCTTTTTTTTCATCTATAAAAGGAAATCTGACCACACAATATTCTAGACAAGTACATTATTATTATTATTATTATTATTATTATTATTATTTTTATTATTATAATTATACAGTAGGCACAATAAGAGAACACTATCAACATCCGTGTTCCCAGATTATTCAACATCTTACCAGAAGATATCAGGGACAAGTGTAAAAGTCTTCAAGAGGAAACTAGACAAGTATCTCTAACAAGTACCAGATCAAGCAGGCTGTGATGGATATGTGGTCCATGGGGCCGCCAGCAGCAACAGCCTGGTTGACCAGGCTAGCACCTGATGTTAAAAAAAAAAAACTCGAAACTCAAAAAGTATCAAAGGCATTGCATTATATTATTATGTTATCATTATTGTTATTATTATTTACTGAAACATCGGTCATCTGCCACCGAGGTAGGGCGCCCGCACCCCAAAAAAGGAAACACAGTCACCATCATTCACCCAACAGTTGGATGGGAGATATTAGTTTGATGCCAGGGAGAAGGGTAGCAGCGATTCCTTGAATCAAGAGCCCGTCACCATCATCAAGGTACCAACCAACCTTGAAGGAAGAAAGAGTGCAGTTACTGGTCCAGTTCCCCGAGACAAAACCGGTTACCGGCCAGTCCAGTTACCCTCACAAGTTGTGCAGCGGTCTCTCTCTCTCTCTCTCTCTCTCTCTCTCTCTCTCTCTCAGGGACAGCAGCAAAGCAGCAAGAACAAGAGGAAGGGTAAGAGGAAGTAGAGTAGGATGAGAACAAGAGGAACACTAGAGGAAGATGAGGAACAACAAAAGGGAAGAGAGCAGTAATAAGAGACATGCAAGATGAACAAGTGTAGGAACAAGAACAAAGAGGAAAAGTCAAGAGAGAGAGCAAGTGGGAAGAACAAAGGAATAAGAAAAAAAGAGACAGGAGAAAACCCAGCAGAGGGAAAACAAAGGAATAAGAAAAAAAGAGACAGGAGAAAACCCAGCAGAGGGAAAACAAAGGAAAACAACAGGGAAATGAAAAAGGGGGAAACAAGAGGAAGGAGAGGAACTGGGGAAAACAAGGAGAATAACAGGGGAAAACAAGAACAGGGGAAAACAAGAAGATCAGGGGAAAACAAAGAGAACAGGGGAAAACAAGGAGAGGAACAGGGGAAAACAAGAAGAGGATCAGGGGAAAACAAGAAGAGGAACAGGGGAAAACAAAGAGAACAGGGGAAAACAAGGAGAGGAACAGGGGAAAACAAGAAGAGGAACAGGGGAAAACAAGGAGAACAGGGGAAAACAAGGAGAACAGGGGAAAACAAGGAGAACAGGGAAAACAAGAGGAAGGAGAGGAACTGGGGAAAACAAAAGAAAAAGAAAATGAGAGGAAAAACAGGATCCTGAAAACTAGGAGCAGCAGCCGGAAGAGGAAAAGGATGGGGAGGATGTGTGTAGGGGAGTTGTGGGGAGGATGTGTGTAGGGGAGTTGTGGGGAGGATGTGTGTAGGGAGTTGTGGGGAGGATGTGTAGGGGAGTTGTGGGAGGATGTGTGTAGGGGAGTTGTGGGGAGGATGTGTGTAGGGGAGTTGTGGGAGGGATGTGTGTAGGGGAGTTGTGGGGAGGATGTGTGTAGGGAGTTGTGGGGACGATGGTGTAGGGAGTTGTGGGGAGGATGAGTGTAGGGAGTTGTGGGGAGGATGTGTGTAGGGGAGTTGTGGGGAGGATGTGTGTAGGGGAGTTGTGGGGAGGATGTGTGTAGGGGAGTTGTGGGGAGGATGTGTGTAGGGGAGTTGTGGGGAGGATGTGTGTAGGGAGTTGTGGGGAGGATGGTGTAGGGGAGTTGTGGGAGGATGTGTAGGGAGTTGTGGGGAGGATGTGTGTAGGGAGTTTGGGGAGGATGTGTGTAGGGGAGTTGTGGGGAGGATGTGTAGGGGAGTTGTGGGAGGATGTGTGTAGGGGAGTTGTGGGGAGGATGTTGTAGGGAGTTGTGGGGAGGATGTGGTAGGGAGTTGTGGGGAGGATGTGTGTAGGGAGTTGTGGGGAGCATGTGTAGGGGAGTTGTGGGAGCATGTGTGTAGGGGAGTTGTGGGAGGATGTTTGTAGGGGTGTTGTGGGGAGGATGTGTGTAGGGGAGTTGTGGGGAGGATGTGTAGGGGAGTTGTGGGGAGGATGTGTGTAGGGAGTTGTGGGAGGATGTGTAGGGAGTTGTGGGGAGGATGTGTGTAGGGGAGTTGTGGGGAGGATGTGTGTAGGGAGTTGTGGGGAGGATGTGTGTAGGGGAGTTGTGGGGAGGATGTGTGTAGGGGAGTTGTGGGGAGGGATGTGTGTAGGGAGTTGTGGGAGGATGTGTGTAGGGGAGTTGTGGGGAGGATGTGTGTAGGGGAGTTGTGGGGAGGATGTGTGTAGGGGAGTTGTGGGAGGATGTGTGTAGGGAGTTGTGGGGAGGATGTATGTAGGGAGTTGTGGGGAGGATGTGTAGGAGTGGAGGATGTTGTAGGGGAGTGGAGGATGTGTAGGGGAGTTGTGGGAGGATGTGTGTAGGGAGTTGTGGGGAGGATGTGTGTAGGGGAGTTGTGGGAGGATGTTGTAGGGGAGTTGTGGGAGGATGTGTGTAGGGGAGTTGTGGGAGGATGTGTGTGGGAGTTGTGGGAGGATGTGTGTAGGGAGTTGTGGGGAGGATGTGTGTAGGGGAGTTGTGGGAGGATGTGTGGGGAGTTGTGGAAAGGATGTATGTAGGGAGTTGTGGGGAGGATGTGTGTGGGAGTTGTGGGAGTGTGTGTAGGGAGTTGTGGGGAGGATGTGTGTAGGGAGTTATGGGGAGGATGTGTGTAGGGGTTGTGGGGAGGATGTGTGTAGGGAGTTGTGGGGAGGATGTGTGTGGAGGTGGGAGTTGTGGGGAGGATGTGTGTGGGGGAGTTGTGGGATGTGTGTAGGGGAGTTGTGGGGAGGATGTGTGTAGGGGAGTTATGGGGAGGATGTGTGTAGGGGAGTTGTGGGGAGGATGTGTGTAGGGGAGTTGTGGGGAGGATGTGTGTGGAGTTGTGGGGAGGATGTGTGTGGAGTTGTGGGGAGGAGGGTGTGTGTGTGTGTGTGTGTGGGAGTTATGGGGAGAGGAAGATGTGGGAGAGGAAGATGTGGGAGAGGTGTTGCGTGGAGGAGGTAGTGTTGTAGGGAGAGGATGTGCGTGAGGGAAGGAGGATGTGTGGGGAGAGGAGGATGTGTGGGGGGAGGAGGATGTGTGGGGGAGGAGGATGTGTGGGTGGTGATGTTGGGTGTACTCTCCTAGTTGTGAACATAGGGGTCGAGTCATGCCTAGCACGGGAGTGTAAAGATAATGTGGTGTGTATTATGGTGGGGCGGGCAGTGCCGGCACTGTAAGACACTTCAAGGTGGGTGAAAGAAAGGTTAGTGGCTAACTTGTGGGCCAGTGGGCCGCCAACATCAACAGTCTGATTGACCAGGAACTCAAGAATGCAGGAAAACTGTTAACAGGTAAATCACATTAAATTACAGGTAAATGACATGTAAATCAGAGTAAATCGGAGGTAAATCAGTGTTTTACCCGTGTTAGACTCAGCGGTCTGAGTCTAACACGGGAGCACCGCCCCCTTCCTCCCGGTCCTTGACCAGGTCTCCTGGCTGCTGGTTGCTCCAAATAGGTTGTCAGTGCTGGCATCACCTGAAGGAGGCTTCCGGGGGGTCAATGCCCCCGCGGATCGGTCCCAGACCAAGGCCTGATCAACTAGGCTGTTGCTAACCGCACACAGCTCAGCGTACGAACCACAGCCCAACTGGTCTGAAACTGATATGCGTAACTTGTCCAGTTCCCTCTTGAAGACAGCCACAGGTTTGTTGGTAATTTCCTTTACTGATGGAAGGAGAGTGTTGAAGAGTCGGGGACCTCTGATATTTAACGAGCTTTCTCTGTGTACTCTTCGCGCCCCCTAGCATGATCCAAGAACAATCCCAATGAGTGGACCAGTTTACCGCTCCCTGAGTCGCAGTCGGGTGCAAGACCTGATGCCGTGTCTGGCTGCCTGGCAGCTAGTACCTCCAGAACTCCTGGAAACCTCTCCTTCTGGTACTGCTGTATCCAGTACTCTCTGGGACCCACACGTAGTGATGTCTGTGTTCAGGTTTGAGACCAGTTCCTCCAGGGTAATCCAGGTGCAAATTATTATGTATCTTTCTCGCCTATGTTCCAAGGAATACAGTTGAAAGGATTTCAGGCATTCCCAGTAGTACAGATGCTTAAGTGATTGTATACGAACAGCGAAAGCTGTACGTTTTCCAGCTCAGCAATCTCGCCTGTTTTGAAGGAGACCGTTAATACACAGTGTTCCAGCTTAAAGAGTATTATTAGCTCAGCATCTCTTGTCTTGAAAGTTCTAGTTATCCAGCCTACTAATTTCCTAGCTGTAGTAATAGCAACACTGTTGTGATCCTTGAATGTGAGATCTTCTAACAACATTACTCCAGAGTTTCACACATGGAACTTCAGCTCTACTGAATGATTTAAGTTCATCCTGACCTACGCCAGTCTTTATTTCCTCCATTATTCCATAGTGGAGCAACTGAAAGTTATCAGGGAACTCGTGGGGGTTTGAATCCATGGCATGTGAGTCATATTGTTGTCTGAGGCCAACTGAAAGAATTTTATTTACATGGTCTTGAAGATTGAGTGTGTCTTGGACGGACGCCATTGCCTGGTATTCAACAGAGGAATGTGCAAGGCACAATGCACGTCACTTCCCTAAGAAGCTGACACTTACCTTCCCTTCTGCCCTCCTCTCACCCCATCACACATGACAATACACTTGTCTCCCCACCACCCATTACTTCCCATAACGTCATCGTGTACACCAGCAGTGTGCTGCTTGTAACACTATACCTTTGATATACCTTTGAAGAGTTTCGAGTGTTTCACTGCTCTCGGAGGCCGGCCATGGGCCAGGCTCGTCTGATGCTTGCCTGGTCAACCAGGCTGCTGCTGCTGGAGGCCCGCTGCCCTACATATCCACCACAGCCTGGTTGATCTGGCACCTGGTGAAGATACTTGTCCAGTTTCCTCTTGAAGGTACTGAAGGTACTACGTTATACACAGCGTGCACAACAACCACAAGTCCTGTAGTGGTCGCTACCAACTGTTAAGTGAAGGTAAGCAGAGGCATCTGGTGGCAGCATGCAGCCCCCTCATTTGTGGTAACGTTTCAGGAGACCAGACTTACTCCAGCTGGCAGCTGGTTCACTCCTCACTGTGACCATTGCTGCTTCTCTGGTTCACTGTCTTCTCGCTCTCAACATTATTCTGTTTTGTGGTAAAATACTTGTACATTTGTAGTATACGTGGTGAATGGTACATGTATGTATTATGTTATATATATATATATATATATTATATATAAACATATGCTATATTCTTCTATATATGATATTAATATATAATAAGCATCACACAGTGTGCTGTCCTTCTATTGATAGTTACATTATGAAAGAAACGTTTAATTAATTTCACTTTTTTCATATTCCGTCACACAAGATGGACCACATACACCAGGGGATGAAATGTGTCAATCTGAGCTGCAAGACTTCAGCACGGCAGTCATGAGGCATTCCACTCTGGCTTCATGGAGGGGGGGGAGAGAGAGAGGGGGAGGGAGGGGGGGAGAGAGAGAGGGAGGGGGAGAGAGAGAGAGAGAGAGAGAGAGAGAGAGAGAGAGAGAGAGAGAGAGAGAGAGAGAGAGAGACTGAGGAATGCAGGAGGTTAAGAAGCAAGCACAGCAGGTGTTATCTTATCTATTATATCAAGACTCTTGGAACATCACCATTCAAGGCTGAGGGACTGATCACTTCAAACTTCATGACTTCCTCAGTTTCCAACATGGCTGAGGGACTGATCACCTCAAGCTACTACTTCATGATATCCAACGTCTCCATCATTATTCTATGTACTGGACTGATAAAGTCCAGTACAGAGCTGGCTGGCGAAACATCTCCACAATAAAGATACCCAAGTGTTGCATAGTATCTTATTCATGTCTTATACGAGTCCATATACGTCCTAATGGCTCAGAATCATCGGTCTCGTATCACACCATCTAAATCGCAAAGATAAACAAGGGAACGTAATAGTAGTAAGGTAAATGTAGGCAGAAGTTTGTAAGAGTGCAAATCTTTTGAAAGGCTTCCATTTCAGACAAATGAGATGAGGATAGTACCTGCCTTTGTGGTCGGTGTTTACAAGCTGCAGCTGCAGGTTGTAAACAGTAAGTAGTTTCTAGTTACTGTAAACTAATGTTTGATATAGCTTACTGTATCTCGTGCAACACTCGGCTCCTGTCCCTCTCTTGCAACCATACCCACCTGCAACGAAACAAGTTACATTAATAAAATAATCAAGGAAATTTCAAATTTCTCTCAAGATATTAATCCGTTCTCTGAGAGCAAACTGGTGAACTGAAGTCGATTAAAAGTAATTTAGATGTGATTAAGTGTTAAGTAGATCATCTTGGCGGTTTATAGGGCCACTGACTGCTTACGCCGTATCAAGTTCACCAGGTTGTTCAGTCTAACCTAATGTATGTTGATCAACACAACTACTTATACTTAACACTGTGAACAAAACAGTGTGGTAATGTATGCACTTGTGAAGATACATGTGTCTGATACAGTGTGCTCATACCTGAAGGATACCTCAAGGACGCTTCCGGGAGTCGATGTTCCCGCGGCCCGGTCCCAGGCCAGGCCTTCTGGAGGATCAAGGGCTGATCAAGCAGACTGTTACTGCTGGCCGCAAGCAGTGCAACATACTAATCACAGTCCGGCAGGTCAGGCACTGATTTGAGGAACTTGTCTAGTTCCTTTGCAAGACAGCCAGAGGTTTGTTGTTAATTCCCCTTATGTACGGAGGGAGGGCGTTGAAGAGTCGGGGACCTCTGACACTCACTGAGTTCTTCTCAGTATACTCGTCGAGCCCCTGCTTTTAGCGGAGGCATTTTGCACTGTCTGCCAAGTCTGTGACCGGTTGTGACCGACCGGTTTGAAGCTATTCTACTCTGGAAACCCGTCCTGAGGCCTTACATCAACTATACTACCGTCTGGCAGTGGAGTAACTCAGGAAGTCCAGGAAACGTTACAATTTGCACGTTTCCCACACGTGTTGTGAGGACGAGGCCTGGTCACGGACCGGGCCGCGGGGGCGTTGACCCCCGAACCGCCCCCCCTTAAGGTATACTTAACCTAACTTTACGTTATTATCCACACGAGATTCACAACGTCAAATTTTTAACACTGAACTTACAAGTTATGTTTTCTTTAAGTTAAGATAAATGAACCCGTAAAACAGTGGTGTGTTTGTGGCAGTGATGTGTTTGTGGCAGTGATGTGTTTGTGGCAGTGATGTGTTTGTGGCAGTGATGTGTTTGTGGCAGTGATGTGTTTGTGGCAGTGATGTGTTTGTGGCAGTGATATGTTTGTGGCAGTGATGTGTTTGTGGCAGTGATGTGTTTGTGGCAGTGATGTGTTTGTGGCAGTGATGTGTTTGTGGCAGTGATGTGTTTGTGGCAGTGATGTGTTTGTGGCAGTGATGTGTTTGTGGCAGTGATGTGTTTGTGGCAGTGATGTGTTTGTGGCAGTGATGTTGTGCAGTGATGTGTTGTGGCAGTGATGTGTTTGTGGCAGTGATGTGTTTGTGGCAGTGATGTGTTTGTGGCAGTGATGTGTTTGTGGCAGTGATGTGTTTGTGGCACCTTGTTGGGCTTATTAGGTTTTAAAGTGTATCGACTAGACAGGTCATTACAGGTGTACATATGCTCACCACCAGTCAAGAATACTTCAGTCACTAAAACAAGAATCAAAGTTAGTGTATATATACTGAGAGACATACACCGTTATGCTGCGCGAGGCACCGAGGTTGTAGAGTCAAACCAGAACACTTGCATATGCGTAGTGTGTGCGCGTGTGTGAGAGAGAGAGAATCTTTAATGGAATAATTGACGGTATCCTCATCGTCGTAGTGAAGTGTGGTAGTTGAGAGTGACACATGTCAACACTAACACCGTGAGGGAACACGCCAGGGAAACACAGGAAGCTTTTATTCTCACTGTGTAACTATTACACCAAAAAAGGTGGCAGCACACTGCTGATGTATCCAGTTTTGGTAAACAAACAAAGAAAAGCGAGGACGTGATGATGAGAGTACTTATCTGAATGTCCTCGACTCCTGGTACATGTGTATGTGGTCCACTCATTGAGTACACGTCGACTCCAGGCTGAGGGACTGATTACCTAAAACTCCTCCTCATTTTCCACCATTCTTCTTTGTACTGGACTGAAGAAGCCACTGGACGTTTCCACAATAAAGTGCAACATTAAGATAAAGTTAAAATTACAAAGTTAATATTGCTTTGACATTTTCAGACATGAGTGACTTTGCTCAGGACAGTGGTGGGACGGTGGTCTAACAACCTAAGGAACTCTGGTTCGATAGCTGGGTAAGCCCACACTAATAGGCAGGTCTCCTTGCATCTAGCGGTAGATGCCTAGGAGTCGGTAGACTCTTGTGGGTTCCTAGGGAAGGAACCAAGGACCACAACAGAAATAATCAACGCTGGTTCTCTCTTGGTTTATCCTGGGTCACAATAATCAACACTGGTTCTCTCTTGGTTTATCCTGAGTCACAATAATCAACACTGGTTCTCTCTTGGTTCATCCTGGGTCATAGTAATCAGCAATGGTTCTCTCTTGGTTCATCCTGGGTCATAGTAATCAACAATGGTTCTCTCTTGGTTCATCCTGGGTCACAATAATCAACACTGGTTCTCTCTTGGTTCATCCTGGGTCATAGTAATCAACAATGGTTCTCTCTTGGTTCATCCTGGGTCATAATAATCAACACTGGTTCTCTCTTGGCTCATCCTGGGTCATAATAATCAACACTGGTTCTCTCTTGGTTCATCCTGGGTCACAATAATCAACACTGGTTCTCTTTTGGTTCATCCTGGGTCATAATACCTTTACCTTTGATATACCTTTGAAGAGTTTCGAGTTTCTCTACTCTCTGAGCCCGGCCATGGGCCAGGATCGTCTGGTGCTTGCCTGGTCAACTAGGCTGTTGCTGCTGGAGGCCCGCTGCCTCACATATCCGTCACAGCCTGGTTGATCTGGCACCTGGTGAAGATACTTGTCCAGTTTCCTCTTGAAGGCTTCTACTCGTGTTCCAGCCGTGTTTCTGATAACTTCTGGCAAGATGTTGAATAGTCTGGGACCCCGGATGTTGATACAGTGTTCCCTTATTGTCCCCACCGCACCCCTGCTCCTCACTGGGTTTATTTTACACTTTCTCCCATCTCTCTCACTCCAGTATGTTGTTATGGTAGTGTGCAGATTTGGGACCAGGCCCTCAAGTACTTTCCAAGTATATATTATCATGTATCTCTCTCTCCTCCGCTCCAATGAGTACATGTTCAAGACTTGAAGGCGTTCCCAATAATTTAGATGTTTCAATGGCTAAATGTGAGGCGTAAAGGATCTCTGAATTTGTTCCAGCTCTGATATTTCTCCTGCCCTGAACGGGGCCGTCAGCACAGAGCAGTATTCTAAGTGAGGGAGCACTAGCGATTTGAAGAGTGTCACCATCGGCATTATTTCCCTTGTTTTGAAAGTTCTCAATACCCACCCCGTCATCTTCCTGGCTGTTGTGATAATCAACAATGGTTTTCAATATAATAATCCATGGTAATCAACGAACTATAAATGTTTTCTTCGTTCACTGACGTGATAAGATACGACAGATACCAATGTGGCAGAGAAACAGGCCTATTTGTCTGGCCTATTGGACTATATCGTACCTGTTCTTGAAACAATGTATTGAATTTGCCTCCAACTTCTCAACCACTCTTCGACTATCTTGGGATCACGACAGTGCATCCTAACATGCCTAAGACTCACCTTCCTCAGCGTCTTGACCTCATTCTTCATGTCTCTCCTTCAAGGGCGCCTCCTTGCCGTGGTGAAGGAGGGCTCTTGAACCACGGAAACTGACTATATCAAGTCCAAATACCTACTGGTTACCCTCAGGTCACCTTAAGACTAGGGAGGGACGATACCAAAATTTTTGCCAGTACCAATATTCAATTTCAGGCCGATGCTGATACCTTAAAAAATAACCGATAGTCATCGATACTTAAGCCGATACTCATCGATGTTGATATCAAAATAAGCCGGTGTTGATACTCTGGCGCGCCCTAGTAAACACTGTTTTGGGGGTCACCATCCCTAGATATCTTTAATATACCTTTTATGAGTTTCGAGATTTTTTGTAATTTCGCAGCCCGGACTTGGGCCAGGCTTGTCTGGTGCTTGCCTGGTCAAAGAGGCTGTTACTGCTGGCCCCACGCAGTCCTTCAAGTCTCTCTTATTCATTCGGAGTGATTTCGATGCTTAGGTTTACCTGGAGTATGCCCGGAGAGGGTTTCGGGGGTCAACTCCCCCGCGGCCCGGGGTGTGACCAGATCTCATGCTTTAGGACCACACACTCCAGAATTGTCCATGAGTAAATTAATATGTATCTTTCTCACCCACGTTCCAAGGAATACAGCTGAAGGAACTTTTAAACATTCTCAGAAGTTCAGATGTTTAAGCGTATACGAGCAGTTAACGTTCTTTAGTTTTCTTGTTGATGAACGTCTGGTGCCTTAACGGAAGCACTCAGTATACAGTAGAATGCCAGCCACGAGACAACAACTGACTTACACAGTATTATCATTGACTCACCATCTCTTGTCTTCAATGTTATAGCGCACTCAGCTCATACTCTGAGGTCCGGAGATCGAATCTCCTCCGGTACGGTTGGAAAACATTAGGGACGTGTTTCCATAAGACACCTGCTGTCCCTGTTCACCTATCAATTTAAAATGGGTACCTGGGTGTTAGTTTACTAGTGTGAGTCGCATCCTGGGACAAAACTGACCTAATTTGCCCGAAAAGCTCTGCATAACTAGGGTTTTCTATACGGTAGTATGTCATTGATGTCAGCTAGGCCTGTATACCTTGTACATGTACTTGTAGTAAATAAAAGATATTATTATTGATATTATTATTATTATTTACTGTTGTGATACTTGAATGCGAGATCTTCCGTTACACTCTTTATTTCCTCCATTCTTCCATGAGGGAGAAATCCGAAACTCGTCCTCAACGAACATTATATTAGTGATGAGGTTCACTGGAAGACACTGTGTCAGCTTCAAGATTCACTGCGTCTTCAATGGACGTCACTGTTCACAGACATTCTGGTGTCAACAACAAAGAATGTTACAGTGCTATGGTTTATGTCAGATATAAGAATGAGAAGCAGAAGCGGGACGAGTACCATATCATGAAGAATGAAGAAGAGCGCTTTACATTGTTAAATAGTCTTGGTCCCTTTACACTCACTGTGCCAGCTCTTAGTGCACTCATGGCACCCCTGCTTTTCACAGTGGTTATTCTGCACTGTTTGCAAGAACCTTGTTTTCGAGGGAAGTAATATCGGTGTGCAAATTTGTGTCCAATTCCTCCGAACTTTCCAGATGTAAATTATGATGCATCTTTATCGCATGCATTCCAAGGAGTACAGTTCAAGGGACTTCAAGGATTCTCAATAATTCAGGTGCTTCACTGAATTTAAATGAGCAGTGAAGGTTGTGTATACGTTCTCAGCTCTGCAATATTGCTTACATTAAAAGGAGCCGTTAATGTACAGCAGTATTACAGATCAGAGAAAACAACCAGTGACATGAAGGGTATTATCACTGGCTTGGTCTCACTTGTTTTTAAGGGTCTAATTATCCAGTGTGATAATAACACTCGTCAATGAATGTGAGATCTTGCAACATTATCACTCTGTCTCTCGCATTAATCTCTCTGTATATCGAGTGCTTGAGTTTGTTTTATATTCCTTTCACGTTTTCATTTCTTCAGTTTTTTTCGTAGGTGAGAAAGTGACAGTCGTCCTCAGTGAACATTATACTGTCGTCAGTGGTCCACTGGAACACTTACTTTATATCACTTGCTGTCTCCTGAATGGATGTCATTCTTATACAAATTCTAGTATCGTTTGCAAGGGATATTGGATAAAAGAATTAAAAAAATATTAAGGAACAGTGATTTTCAGTGAAGCGCCTTTGAACCTGACTTCTTTTCACTGTTAATCTTTGGGTTCTATTTGTTAGAAAGTAAAATATCTATCTGCACACTTTTCCTTTACAGAATTTGTAAAATCTTCCCTAATGTGTGAGTATAATAGAGCACAAAATGCCTGCAAAAGGAATAACTGGAAAAGCGTAGCTGTTGGGGCAGATGCAAGAGCGAGTGACTGGTGGGGCAGACGCAAGAGCGAGTGACTGGTGGGTCAGACGCAAGAGCGTGTGACTGGTGGGTCAGACGCAAGAGGGTGTGACTGGTGGGTCAGACGCAAGAGCGTGTGACTGGTGGGTCAGACGCAAGAGGGTGTGACTGGTGGGGCAGACGCAAGAGCGTGTGACTGGTGGGGCAGACGCAAGAGCGTGTGACTGGTGGGTCAGACGCAAGAGCGTGTGACTGGTGGGTCAGACGCAAGAGGGTGTGACTGGTGGGTCAGACGCAAGATCGAGTGACTGGTGGGGCAGACGCAAGAGCGTGTGACTGGTGGGTCAGACGCAAGAGGGTGTGACTGGTGGGTCAGACGCAAGAGGGTGTGACTGGTGGGTCAGACGCAAGAGGTGACGGTCAGACGCAAGTGTGACTGGTGGGGCAGACGCAAGAGCGTGTGACTGGTGGGTCAGACGCAAGAGGGTGTGACTGGTGGGGCAGACGCAAGAGCGTGTGACTGGTGGGTCAGACGCAAGAGGGTGTGACTGGTGGGTCAGACGCAAGAGGGTGTGACTGGTGGGGCAGACGCAAGAGGGTGTGGCAAGAACTTGATGTGACCTTTCTCAAGTGAGCGACAGAGGTCAGTGGCAGGCGGTGAGAGCATACTAGGAGACCACAAGTATGTCTGTCACACACACACACACACTGGAGGACAGGAGAGAAAGGGGGGACATGATAACGACATATAAAATACTGAGAGGAATTGACAAGGTGGACACAGACAGAATGTTCCAGAGATGGGACACAGCAACAAGGGGACACAGTTGGAAGTTGAAGACTCAGATGAATCACAGGGATGTTAGGAAGTATTTCTTCAGTCACAGAGTGGTCAGGAAGTGGAATAGTTTGGGAAGCAATGTAGTGGAGGCAGGATCAATTCATAGCTTTAAGAAGAGGTATGATAAAGCTCATGGTGCAGGGAGTGACCCAGTAGAGGCCAGTGAAGAGGCGGAGCCAGGAGCTATGAATCGACCCCTGCAACCACAACTAGGTGAGCGCACACACACACTTCATGTGACACTACAGTCAAAATTAATGACTCCAACACTCATCTGTATTAATTATAATTATTGGAGTCATGGTAAAGCACTAAACCCACAAGGGGACGCTCTTCACGTCAGACTTAAGAACAGTACCTGGGACAAGTGTAGAATTCTTCAAGAAGAAGCTAGGCAAATATTTTCACCAGGTACTAGATCAACCAGGCTGTGACGGATATTTTGGGGCAGCGGCCCACCAGCAGCAACAGCAACAGCGATAAACCCACAAGGATCGTATAGCACTGAATCACCACGCACCAGTTTAGCGCTTCACGTGAATATAATGATGTTAGTCCATATCTTAGTAGTTGGAATCTGCCACCATTGAACATCAAGTTCTACTGTCTACTGCTACGCTAAAAATATCAGTTATTTGTCATGTAATTGTTCAGTTTCGTCTGCCTGGGTGACTTCCATGCTGATTCTGGTATCGTCAACAAAGAATGACAGAAGCTGTGGCTGGTGTTGATCAAGAGAGTATGTTAATATGAGTGTGAGAAACAGTATAAGTGCCAGCACCCTGCCTTGCACTACTCAACTTTTTATTTTTTTAACGCTACATTTCCATTCGTTTACTACTACGTCTTCTATTCGTCAGAAAATTTAATACTAATCCTCCCCCCTCCCTTTTTCCTGCTATACCTTGTTTAATGGGCTATCCCTCTATTATCACATTTGTCAAATACTTTAGAAGTGGTCTACACGGATTTCGTTGTGTTTTGTTTTTTTCAAGGCCACGGTAACTCTCTGATGATCTAATGGTTGTGACAAGCATAAGGTTCTTACTCTAAATTCATGCTGACTTGCCTTATGCAGGTCATGATTTTCCGTAAAATTTAAAGTTTGACGTGTCACAACACTCTCAGCGATGGCCGATGTTAGTGCTACTGTTTTGTAGTGGTGTTTTTTGCCAGAGCCCCGTTGCCGCCTTTGTCTCTCCAGGAGTAACGTCCCTCTGAGAACACTGACGTCCCACTAGGAACTGACGTCATACTAAGAACACTGCCGTCCCGCTGGGAACAATAACGTTATACAGTCATACTGAAAACCTGATGTCACACTCGCACAACCTGGGAAGAAAGAAGGACTAATTTTCCTAGAAAGCACTTGACGCAATGCTGCCTACAGCCCTCCAGTCTCCTTGAGACGACCTCCCATCTCCCAGTCACTCACTCACCCTCTCTCTCTCTCACACACACACACACACACACACACACACACACACACACACACACACACACACACGTGGAAGTTGAAGACACAGATGAGCCATAAGGATGTAAGGAAGTATTTCTTTAGTCTCAGCGTGGTTAAGAAGTACACTGCCTTGGATGAGGCAGTGGTGGAAGCAAGGAACTACTACACTACTTTCTATCTTAAATATTTGTTGATGTTTAGGGAGGAACCGCGGGGCCGTTGACCCCTCGACAACATACTTCAGGTATCGCCTCTAGCTGCCTGCTCTCGAATCAAGCATCCTAGTTCCTGGTCTGATTCTTCAGGTTATACCTGGAGTATACCTGGAGAGGGTTTTAGGGGTCAACGCCCCCGCGGCCAGGTCTAAGACCAGGCATCGTGGTGGATCAGGGTCTGATAAACCAGGCTGTTACTGCTGGCCGCACGTAAACCAACGTACGAACCATAGCCCGGCTGATCAGGTGCTGACTTTAGGTACCTGTTTAGCGCCTTCTTCAAGACAGCCAGGGGTGTATTGGCAACCCCCCTTATGAATGCTGGGAGGCAGTTGAACAGTGAGACCAGCAGTTCTTGTTGGCTGCCTAGTAGAAAAAATTTTTGTGACCCAGCAGGTCAATATAATCACAACCTGACTGATCTGGCACGTTAATGGGCAACAGAGGTTATATTACTGGCACAGCAACGTAAGATTCACAATATGCTTACCACTGACGAGGTAGCATTTAGAATTCTGTTTAGCATTTTGTTCATTGAACTCCTTTTTTTGAATGACTCGCTGCTGATGTAATCGACATAACAGCTCTTTGTAAAATGGGTTTGTGTAGTAAAGAAATTATGGCGGTAGTTAAACAAGGTGAACAAATAAGCGACGGTCACCCAAAGAGTGTGTTGTGAAGCCTCACTGTGTCGCTATCTGCTTCAATGTAACACTGAGCGCTCTGTCTGAAGCACTGGGAACATTAGAAGGGTTAAATAGTGAATTTAAATATCGCTAAATGCAATTAGATCTAAAAACTACTGTCATAACATGAACATTGAGAGGAACATTTATGGAGCAGCTTACACTGTAAACAAATCGACATGCTGCCAGAGTTAGACTTTCTTACAAGTACTTCTGTCAGCTTGGCATTTACGACGATTAAGCTAAATGTAAAGTATGCAGGCAGCCTTACAGTCACTCCCCACAACCATGTGGTTAAGAAAATATATTACTACCATGGCTGGAAAATTCATAAGAAACCTGCACTTAGAAGAGAACCTTATAGCGAAAGTTGACAATATATATTATTATTGCAAGGTCTTCGATGCACTGGAAAATAAACAAAATGCAGATGTATACCTTTGATGAGTTCTGAGAGTTTGTTCTACTCCCGGAGCCAGGGTGTCCGACAGAGCCAGGGTGTCCGACAGAGCCAGGGTGTCCGACAGAGCCAGGGTGTCCGACAGAGCCAGGGTGTCCGACAGAGCCAGGGTGTCCGACAGAGCCAGGGTGTCCGACAGAGCCAGGGTGTCCGACACAGCCAGGTGTCCGAGCCAGGGTGTCCGACAAGCCAGGGTGTCCGACAGAGCCAGGGTGTCCGACACAGCCAGGGTGTCCGACACAGCCAGGGTGTCCGACACAGCCAGGGTGTCCGACACAGCCAGGGTGTCCGACACAGCCAGGGTGTCCGACAGAGCCAGGGTGTCCGACAGAGCCAGGGTGTCCGACACAAACTTTGCCAAAGCCTTTCAGAATTACGATTATAATAAAATAGAGCAGAAAATGTGTGCAAAATGAATAACTGGAAAAGTGAGCAATTAATAACTTATAATTAGAGGAAAGTAGTACAGTACTGCCACCACCATCACTTTTCAAACATAGACTGCCACCACAATCACTTCAAGGCATGTACTCGCCCCCACCACCACATCACTTTTCCAAGGCATAGTACTCGCCCCACCACCACATCACTTCTCCAAGGCATAGTACTCGCCCCCACCACCACATCACTTCTCCAAGGCATAGTACTCGCCCCCACCACCACATCACTTCTCCAAGGCATAGTACTCGCCCCCACCACCACATCACTTCTCCAAGGCATAGTACTCGCCCCACCACCACTCACTTCTCCAAGGCATAGTACTGCCCCACCACCACATCACTTCTCCAAGGCATAGTACTCGCCCCCACCACCACATCACTTCTCCAAGGCATAGTACTCGCCCCCACCACCAATCACTTCTCAAGGCATAGTACTCGCCCCACCCATCCTTCTCCAAGGCATAGTACTCGCCCCCACCACCACATCACTTCTCCAAGGCACAATACTCGTATCATCCTTTGCAGACGATACTAGAATTTGCATGAGGGTGGCATCCATGCAGGATCCTTCATATCTCCAAGCATGTATAAACAGTGTCTTCCAGTGGGCCACTGACAGAAATATGATGTTTAATGAGGACAAATTTGAGTTACACCGTTATGAACAAATAACCCGCACATAGAAGAGAGGAGCTTACGACGACGTTTCGGTCCGACTTAGACCATTTACAAAGTCACACTAACAAAAAGGAGAGAAGGAGGGAGTATATATAGGCCAGCAGACAGGGGCGGGACAAGAGAGGTAGTAGGAAAGGAAGAAGAGAGTTAGTGTGACTTTGTAAATGGTCCAAGTCGGACCGAAACGTCGCGGTAAGCTCCTCTCTTCTATGTGTGGGTTATTTGTGTATTGTTCCAGTCACGGTATTGTGACTTTGTTATTTATGAGGAAATATGATTGTAAAAAAAAATCTAGAACGGAATATAAAGTTAACTAACCCCTCAAGTGAGCGAAAATCTAAGGAAAAGGACTTAGGAATGAAAATTATATCAGATCTCACATTCAACTGCAAAGAAAATGATAGGAAATACCAAGCATGTAATGGTCTTCATTTTAAGTCACTCACTCTCTGTATTTTAAAAACCTTTTATAAGGTGGGCAAAACTGTAGGCCTAGAGAAGGCACAGTCTTCATCGTGTGTATAAATTCAGTGAAGAATCTAAATTACTGGAGGTGAGAAAGATGCATTATAATTTATACTTGGAAAATCCTGGTTAGGTTGATCTTAAACCTCCACATATAAATCACACTCAATGAAAGTCAGAGGCTTGACGGACGGTACAAAATATCTCCAATGAAAAGCAGGAGAGTAAAATACCCAAGACATTGCAACAGACTCCCATCAAACCTAAGGGAAGGTAGGCGAGAAAGTTGCATTATAATTTATTCTTGGAACATTCTGGCGGGACTGGTTCTACAGTCTGCCCACGAAAATCACTTCTTACAGTCTAAAGCATTCATTCCTAATGAAAATTCCGGGTATCAAGAATACACTAAACGAAATCAATAAATGTAAAGGGCCCAAGACTTTTCAACAAACACTATTTATATGTAAGGGGAATTAATGAAGAATTAGACACGTGTGCAACATCTGGGTATCTTTGTTCTTTATTTGTAGACGATTTGCCATCCAGTGGCTTTATCAATACAAATTCTAGGACATAATGGAAAGACTATAGACATATATACAAAAGACGAGGAAATCAGTCTCTCAGACACATCAACATCATGGAACCTTCGTTCCATGATGTTCCATGATGTTGTGGAACCTTCGTTCCATGATGCTGTGGAACCTTCGTTCCATGATGCTGTGGAACCTTCGTTCCATGATGCTGTGGAACCTTCGTTCCATGATGCTGTGGAACCTTCGTTCCATGATGCTGTGGAACCTTCGTTCCATGATGTTGTGGAACCTTCGTTCCATGATGTTGTGGAACCTTCGTTCCATGATGTTGTGGAACCTTCGTTCCATGATGTTGTGGAACCTTCGTTCCATGATGTTGTGGAACCTTCGTTCCATGATGTTGTGGAACCTTCGTTCCATGATGTTGTGGAACCTTCGTTCCATGATGTTGTGGAACCTTCGTTCCATGATGTTGTGGAACCTTCGTTCCATGATGTTGTGGAACCTTCGTTCCATGATGTTGTGGAACCTTCGTTCCATGATGTTGTGGAACCTTCGTTCCATGATGTTGTGGAACCTTCGTTCCATGATGTTGTGGAACCTTCGTTCCATGATGTTGTGGAACCTTCGTTCCATGATGTTGTGGAACCTTCGTTCCATGATGTTGTGGAACCTTCGTTCCTTGATGTTGTGGAACCTTCGTTCCATGATGTTGTGGAACCTTCGTTCCATGATGTTGTGGAACCTTCGTTCCATGATGTTGTGGAACCTTCGTTCCATGATGTTGTGGAACCTTCGTTCCATGATGTTGTGGAACCTTCGTTCCATGATGTTGTGGAACCTTCGTTCCATGATGTTGTGGAACCTTCGTTCCATGATGTTGTGGAACCTTCGTTCCATGATGTTGTGGAACCTTCGTTCCATGATGTTGTGGAACCTTCGTTCCATGATGTTGTGGAACCTTCGTTCCATGATGTTGTGGAACCTTCGTTCCATGATGTTGTGGAACCTTCGTGCCGACAACTTACCCATACCTTGGGTATGAGTTACTTCCATGGGTAATCTCACCTACCAGTGAAAATGGCTTCATCTGGTGCGTCCCTCACCTGACTGGGTTTCAGATACGTCAAGACTACGACGCTCTTCAACTACAAGGCTGAGGGACTGATTACCTCGTATTTTGTATGTAGTTCTACAGTCCTCCAAGTATTTCCTTAAATGTGTATTGATAAAGCCACTGGATGGGGAAACGTCTACAAATAAAGATACCCAGATGTTGCACATGTCTAATTCTTCCTCTTGTCGGTACTGTGTACTATTCATGTACAATACGGGAAATTACCGGGAAACCCTTGATTGTCTTCAAGAGAGAACTTGTTAAGATCCTGAAGTCAGTTCCCGATCTACCTACCAGGCTGTGGTGCCTACGTTGGACAGCGTGCGTGTAGCACCAACAGCCTGGTTGATTACCATTAGCCTGGAGGCCTGGTCTGGGACTGGGTCGCGGGGGGTGGTGACACTTGCAGGGCACCAGCAGCAGGCTACCCCTGCTGCAGGGTACGGCACTCGCCCCCTCCCCTGCTGCAGGGCGAGGTACTCACCCCCTCCCCAGCAAGGGCAGTGGTGGTTGCATCATCTTGCACTGTGCAACGCTGAGGTTGCATCATACTTGTTATCCTGCTGACACACGTCACTACAACACCCACCCCGTCACCACTCCCCACCCTCCCTCACCCCTCCACTGCTCCTCTCACCCTTCCAATAGCTCCACTTCCTCTCCACCATCCTCCTCCAACAAGAGACCTCCACCTCCATCTCGCCTCCCGCTCCTCCATCACAAGATGTTAACAATAGAATATTTTTTGCTCCTCCCACAAGTGTGGTTAAGGTTTAATAGCGCAAAAAAATGCGTGAAAATAAAGTGAAAGAGCGAGCAATTGTGTCCGACTTTCTAACAAACACAACTTGAAGAGTAAGAATAAAGTAGAATCAGAGGCTGTAGTAATATTGGTGGAGTCACCCACAATGTGTGTGGAGTCACCCACAATGTGTGTGGAGTCACCCATAATGTGTGTGGAGTCACCCACAATGTGTGTGGAGTCACCCACAATGTGTCTGGAGTCACCCACAATGTGTCTGGAGTCACCCACAATGTGTCTGGAGTCACCCACAATGTGTCTGGGCAGTGGAGAACAACATGACGTTCAATGGTGATTAAGTTTCAGCTGCTTAGGTATGGAAAAAATGAAGAACTCAAAAGGAACACTATATACAAAACGCAAGAGGGTCACCACATAGAACGAAAGGAACACGTAAAAGACTTGGGAATAATTATGTCTGCTGATCTGTCGTTTAAAGACCATAACAAGACAAAGATCACAACAGCCAGGAAGATGACGGGGTGGGTATTGAGAACTTTCAAAACAAGGGAAATAATGCCGATGGTGACACTATTCAAATCGCTAGTGCTCCCTCACTTAGAATACTGCTCAGTGCTGACGGCCCCGTTCAGGGCAGGAGAAATAGCAGAGCTGGAACAAATTCAGAGATCGTTTACGGCTCACATTGAGCCATTGAAACATCTAAATTATTGGGAACGCCTTCAAGTCTTGAACATGTACTCATTGGAGCGGAGGAGAGAGAGATACATGATAATATATACATGGAAAGTACTTGAGGGCCTGGTCCCAAATCTGCACACTGCCATAACAACATACTGGAGTGAGAGATATGGGAGAAAGTGTAAAATAAACCCAGTGAGGAGCAGGGGTGCGGTGGGGACAATACGGGCGCACTGTATTAACATCCGGGGTCCCAGACTATTCAACATCTTACCAGAAGATATCCGAAACACGGCTGGAACCAGTGTAGAAGCCTTCAAGAGGAAACTGGACAAATATCTTCACCAGGTGCCAGATCAACCAGGCTGTGATGGATATGTGGGGCAGCGGGCCTCCAGCAGCAACAGCCTGGTTGACCAGGCAAGCACCAGACGAGCCTGGCCCATGGCCGGGCTCAGAGAGTAGATACTCTCGAAACTCTTCAAAGGTATATCAAAGGTACCCACAATGTGTCTGGAGTCACCCACAATGTGTGTGGAGTCACCCACAATGTGTTGGGTAAAACAACAAACATGTGCAACTACTGTGGCTGATCTGACTCACTTATCAAGTTCCCTCTTGAAGGAAAAATAAACACAAATACAATATAAAGCCATGCTTTATTGACTACGTTTATCCATCGTGTCTACTGTGTGATGATCAAGACGTGTGAACAGCAGTTGGGTATCTTTATTGATAAAACGTTTCGTCTCTGCAGTAGGCTTCTTCAGTCAGATATAGAAGCAGCAGGTATAGTGGCAAAATGATGATGTAATCAGTCCATCAACCTTGGAGAAATAGTATTCGAGGTGGTCAGTCCCCCAGCCCTCAGCTCCATGGAGCTGAACTCTTCTCCAGGCTGAGGGACTGATCACCTCGAATACAATTTCTCTAAAGTTGATGGACTGATTACATCTTCATTTCACTACTACACTTGCTGCCTCTATTTCACTGAAGAAGCCAACTATGTAGGCGAAACGTTTCATCAATAGATACCAAACTGTTGCACATGCGTCTTAAGCATAAACTTGTCGGTATTTTATATAATTTTCAACATAACGTCTGTACTATATTCCATCGAATTGGTTCAATAAAGGATAGCATTATACAGGCATTATACATTATACAGCGCTTCGCTTTACGGCGTTTCGCTAATGCAACAGTTTTCAATTATACGCATTCTTCACTTATTCATACTTCCTACAATAAATATATTCACCACTCACTATAAGCTAAAGACTCACCACTCACTATAACCTAAAGACACCACTCACTATAAGCTAAAGACTCACCACTCACTATAACCTAAAGACACCACTCACTATAAGCTAAAGACTCACCACTCACTATAACCTAAAGACACCACTCACTATAAGCTAAAGACTCACCACTCACTATAAGCTAAAGACTCACTACTCACTATAAGCTAAAGACACCACTCACTATAGGCTAAAGACTCACCACTCACTATAAGCTAAAGACTCACCACTCACTATAAGCTAAAGACTCACCACTCACTATAAGCTAAAGACTCACCACTCACTATAAGCTAAAGACTCACCACTCACTATAAGCTAAAGACTCACCACTCACTATAAGCTAAAGACTCACCACTCACTATAAGCTAAAGACTCACCACTCACTATAAGCTAAAGACTCACCACTCACTATAAGCTAAAGACTCACCACTCACCATAAGCTAAAGACTCACCACTCACCATAAGCTAAAGACTCACCACTCACCATAAGCTAAAGACTCACCACTCACCATAAGCTAAAGACTCACCACTCACTATAAGCTAAAGACTCACCACTCACTATAAGCTAAAGACTCACCACTCACCATAAGCTAAAGACTCACCACTCACCATAAGCTAAAGACTCACCACTCACTATAAGCTAAAGACTCACCACTCACTATAAGCTAAAGACTCACCACTCACTATAAGCTAAAGACTCACCACTCACTATAAGCTAAAGACTCACAACTCACCATAAGCTAAAGACTCACCACTCACCATAAGCTAAAGACTCACCACTCACCATAAGCTAAAGACTCACCACTCACCATAAGCTAAAGACTCACCACTCACCATAAGCTAAAGACTCACCACTCACCATAAGCTAAAGACTCACCACTCACCATAAGCTAAAGACTCCCCACTCACCATAAGCTAAAGACTCACCACTCACTATAAGCTAAAGACTCACCACTCACCATAAGCTAAAGACTCACCACTCACCATAAGCTAAAGACTCACCACTCACCATAAGCTAAAGACTCACCACTCACTATAAGCTAAAGACTCACCACTCACTATAAGCTAAAGACTCACCACTCACCATAAGCTAAAGACTTACCACTCACTATAAGCTAAAGACTCACCACTCACTATAAGCTAAAGACTCACCACTCACTATAAGCTAAAGACTCACCACTCACTATAAGCTAAAGACTCACAACTCACCATAAGCTAAAGACTCACCACTCACCATAAGCTAAAGACTCACCACTCACCATAAGCTAAAGACTCACCACTCACCATAAGCTAAAGACTCACCACTCACCATAAGCTAAAGACTCACCACTCACCATAAGCTAAAGACTCACCACTCACCATAAGCTAAAGACTCACCACTCACCATAAGCTAAAGACTCACCACTCACCATAAGCTAAAGACTCACCACTCACCATAAGCTAAAGACTCACCACTCACCATAAGCTAAAGACTAAAATATTTTAAGATGCGTGTGTACTGTACATGCAATTTTAGAGCTAGCTCTATTGCTCATTTAATATATGATAGTGTAAACATATTATCAGGCTTCCATATACATATGAAAGTGAAAAAAAAAGGGAAAGGAGGCTATGATCCACTTTACAGCTATTTCTGCTGTATAAGCGGGGCCTTCCTGCTCTGGATCTGTTTATTGATCCATCATGTCGGTATTTCATCTTTTTATCTTCCCTCTTGAAGACAGTCCTGAGGAGGAAACGAGAGGAGTATCTGCAGGCAGAGTGTGTGGCGCCTACATGATGATACGAGGTGCATGCGGGAACAGTCTGGTTGACCAACCATCAAGCAGGTGGTCACCAACAGGCCGCAGATGGTCGTAGATAATCATCAATTGTCATGGTATTTACCAGACGTGCGTGCGTGCGTACGTTAATCTGTGTCATTCTCTAATTTTCACCAGTGACCTTCTGATGTCCGGTGATTGCTAGCAGCACCACCAGCACTGCTAGTAGCACCTGCAGGAGCACTACTAGTAGCAGTGTTGCTGCAGGTGCTACTAGCAGTGCTGTAGAGCTAGACGGTGGAGGTAGGTGGTGCTGGTGAAGCTAGGGTTTGTGCTGCCGCTGCTGTGGTGATGCTACTACGTGTAGTGTTGCTAGTGGTGACAGTGCTGCTGTAGGTGCTACTAGCAGTGTTCCTGCAGCAGCTTCACCAGCACCAGCTGCACCAGCCACCACCGCCTAGCTCTATTACTCGAACTAGCAGCCCCGCTGTCACCACCATGAGTGGCAACAACACCACGAGCACCACCACCAGCAGCACCGCCAGATACTAATCAGCACACACAAGGAATCGCGCTCCCCTGACCACACTTATTGATCCTCTTCTTTCCCTATTGTCCTGGGTAGCGGGAAGTACAGGGCGGTGGTGTATGCCCTGGGCAGGGCGGTGGTGTGGGCCCTGGGCAGGGCGGTGGTGTGGGCCCTGGGCAAGGCTGTGTGGGCCCCCGGTACTCATCACCTTCAAAAGCATAATGGACTCACCGTATCAAGACACCATCACTGGTGGTTGTGACAGTCAGTGAGACTTCAAGCAACCAAAACACTAAAATTCATCAACATTAAGATGCTTGAAGGACCCACAATACACACGTAGCGTGTGTGATAAACACACGCACCTTACGACCTGGCAAGATGCTCAACTCATCGTCAAGGAAAAGGACAGAGCGGCCAGAAGATGACTAAGGGGGAATTACCAATAGACTCTTTAAATGTCTTCAATAGGGAACTGATAGGTTCTTCAAGTCAGTTCCTGATCAGCTGGGCTGTGGTGCTATCACCTCAAGCCTTAGTTGATTAGGCCACCACCGGAACACCTGGTCTACGGTAAAAAAAAAAGGGGGGGGGACTGTGTTAAGTGATCCACTCATTACCTTATAGATCGCCGACCCAAATGAGTTTTTCATGAATGTGGCTCAAACCACAGCTAATGACAGCATGTCCATGTATTCTGCCCCAAGCCTTGACTTGTGAACTCCATATTCATCAGTAATTGCAAGAAACCACTATGGAGAAGGATCCAAGTGTCATCCCAGAGGTATTAAAACCACTGATATTGCCCCACTTCACGAAAGTGGCAGTAAAGCAATTGAGAAAAAATATATACTAACAACGCTAACTTCACACATCAAAATTTTTGAGCTGGCTCTAAGAAGCAAAACTGCCAGTCACGTGGATCACAACAATTGTACGATCCAGGGCAACATGGGTTTAGACAAGGTCGCTCTTGCCTTTCACAATACGGTAGCTAAACCATGTTTTGGAAGACAACCTAAAAGCTAATATAGTGTAAGCTGATTTTGCAAAGGCCTTCCATAAATCGAACAAGGTGTTATAGGAAAGGTTTAGGACTCCATCACACTACTCTGAAGGCTGTCACATGCAGCATTCTCCACCTGACTAAATCCTATAAATACTCATGTATCTTGTATCCAGGTAGATCTGTTTGTGACTCGATAAAGCCCACTGCGTGGGCGAAACGTTGTCAATAAAGGATCACATTATACTGCTTATGTATTTATTTTTCCATTGTGTCGGTATTTTATACCATTTATTTCCAAGGTGTTATAGGACACAAAATGAGTGCAAAGGGAATATAACTAGAAAAGTGGGAAGATGGATATTTAACTTCTTAACGAACAGAACCCAAAGAGTAGCAGAGTGAAGTTGGAGGCTGCAACAGTGAACAGCTCAATTCTTAAAGGCACAGTACTCGCCCCACTTCTGTTTATCATTCTTATATCCGACATAGACAAGTACGATACCAGAGTCTCTGAGAATCACCGTGTCTTCGACGGACGTCAAGACGAAAAGTCAGTTGCTCCGCTATGGACGAATGTAGGAAATAAAGACTAACTGAGTACAGGACAAACTTAAATCAATCAACAGAGCGAAAGTTCCATGTGCGAGTCTTGGAGTGATGATGTCAGATCTTATATTAACGAACCTAATCATGTTGCTATCGTTACCGCTAAGAAAATGATAGGCTGGATAACTAGAGATTTGAAGACATGAGATACTGAGCCGATGCTGATACTCTGTTATAAAAATGGTTTTAATAGACCACAGGTAAGCAGGCTTGACCTTAAATAGGCGACAGCTGATAGGGACGGGTAGCAGACGAGGGCATAGTCACTGGTAGGCGGGATTTCCCAGTGGAAGTAGGTCATACCCAAAGAGATGGATTAGTTGTAGTAGTAGTCGTAGCTGTCGCCTATTTAAGGTCAAGCCTACTTACCTGTTCTTCATAATCTCCAGACCTACGGTGCTGAACACACCAACTCCAAGGCTGGGGGACTGATTACCTCATCTTTTGTATATAGTTCTACTGTCTTCATATTATGTCCTAGAATTTTGTATTGATAAAGCCACTGGATGGCGAAACGTTTACTATAAAGATACCCAGATGTTGCACATGTGTCTTAATTTCAACAGCCTAGTCGATCAGGCCAACAATCAGCAGGACTGGTTTAGGACCGGACAGCGAGGGCGCTGATCTCCGAAAGTGTCATAAGGTAAACAAACCCCCAAAACTGTGTACAGGTCCAGGTACCTTGACTAATTAGGTCATCAACCAGGAGTGGTAACTTGATTAACAGTTGACGGATAGTAAACCAAAACTACAGATATCTGGCAAGAACAAATATCAAATATGGAAAAAAGTAGGGCAGGAAGAACACTATGAAGATGGCGCCAAATAGAGATGAACTGGACCCAGGTGGATTCAGAAAGTACAATACAACCGATACAAATTTTAAAAGTATATATATGGAAACTAAAAGCTCTCCTCTTGCAGCTACAATTAGGTCAACATGATAAAAAATACAAAAAAAAAACCACGCCAGTGTGTTGAACTTTCCCCAGGTGGCTGCGGTATTTGCCACCCTCACACTGAACCACATCAGTCAACAAGACGACAAACCCAGACGGGCAAGACATGGCACATGAAGCAGCACGACAGCCGACACCCTGGACGACAACAGGCAACGCCACTACACACAAACATGCAACACGACAGCTGTTTTTTTTAACTGTAGTCGCCTGTTATACATGTAGTAAGTGGTAGTATGTTAAGAAGCATCCAACACTATAATTTCACCGCCACTATTAATTATACTCTCGCTATAATTTGCTGGTTGGCTGAACACGGATGGTTGTCCGTGTAACGGTGCATAACACGGTACACCGTACGTAGACTGGTCAGCGCCGCCCAACACCACCATACCTCCACAAAATTAAAGTGATTTTCTACACCCGATGTCTGGCCTGTGGCCACACTTCTCTGTTGACCGTCTTACCTTTGAACCTTTGATATACCTTTGAAGAGTTTCGAGAGTATCTACTCTCTGAGCCCGGCCATGGGCCAGGCTCGTCTGGTGCTTGCCTGGTCAACCAGGCTGTTGCTGCTGGAGGCCCGCTGCCCCACATATCCATCACAGCCTGGTTGATCTGGCACCTGGTGAATATATTTGTCCAGTTTCCTCTTGAAGGCTTCTACACTGGTTCCAGCCGTGTTTCGGATATCTTCTGGTAAGATGTTGAATAGTCTGGGACCCCGGATGTTAATACAGTGTTCCCGTATTGTCCCCACCGCACCCCTGCTCCTCACTGGGTTTATTTTACACTTTCTCCCATATCTCCACTCCAGTATGTTGTTATGGCAGTGTGCAGATTTGGGACCAGGCCCTCAAGTACTTTCCATGTATATATTATCATGTATCTCTCTCTCTCCGCTCCAATGAGTACATGTTCAAGACTTGAAGGCGTTCCCAATAATTTAGATGTTTCAATGGCTCAATGTGAGCCGTAAACGATCTCTGGATTTGTTCCAGCTCTGCTATTTCTCCTGCCCTGAACGGGGCCGTCAGCACTGAGCAGTATTCTAAGTGAGGGAGCACTAGCGATTTGAATAGTGTCACCATCGGCATTATTTCCCTTGTTTTGAAAGTTCTCAATACCCACCCCGTCATCTTCCTGGCTGTTGTGATCTTTGTCTTGTTATGGTCTTTAAACGACAGATCAGCAGACATAATTATTCCCAAGTCCTTTACGTGTTCCTTTCGTTCTATGTGGTGACCCTCTTGCGTTTTGTATATAGTGTTCCTTTTGAGTTCTTCATTTTTCCATACCTAAGCAGCTGAAACTTATCACCATTGAACGTCATGTTGTTCTCCACTGCCCATTGGAAGACCCTGCTTATGTCCTCCTGTAATTTTTCAGTGTCCTCTATCGTAGTGACTTTCATGCTTATTTTAGTGTCATCTGCAAATGATGATACAAAAGTGTGCTGGGTGTTTTTATCTATGTCTGCTATGAGGATGAGAAACAGCAGAGGTGCCAGGACAGTGCCTTGGGGCACTGAGCTTTTGACCTCGCTGATGCTGGATCTTGCCCTGTTCACTACTACTTTTTGTGTTCTTTGTGTTAGGAACTCAAAAATCCATCTGCCTACCTTCCCGTAATGCCTATGGCCCTCATTTTGTGCGCTATCACTCCATGATCGCATTTGTCAAACGCCTTTGCAAAATCTGTGTAAATCACATCTGCGTTTTGGTCGTCCTCCAATGCCTCCGTAATTCTGTCATAATGGTTCAGCAGCTGTGACAGGCATGATCGACCCGCTCTAAAGCCATGCTGGTTCGGGTTATGTTGGTTGTGCTGGTCCATGAACTTTGTAATCTGCCGTCTCATCACTCTTTCAAAGATTTTTATGATGTGAGAAGTGAGGGCTACTGGTCTGTAATTTTTAGCTAGTGCTCTACTACCTCCCTTATGCAAAGGAGCTATGTCTGCACTCTTTAAGGCCTCTGGAATTTCACCTAGATCTAAGCTCTTTCTCCACAGAATACTAAGGGCTCTTGCTAATGGTACTTTGCACTTCTTTATAAATAAAGCATTCCATGAATCTGGTCCAGGTGCTGAGTGAGTGGGCATGTTGGCCATTTCTTTTTCGAAATCTATGGGATTTGTACTAATGTCGGTTAGGTGGTCTGCGCAGCCTTCTGCTGGAGTGAAAAATATTTCTGCATTTTCTACCTTGCTGTCATTTAGTGGGTTGCTGAACACTGACTCATACTGTTCTTTTAGAATTTCACTCATTTCCTGTTCATCGTCCGTATACGAATCTCCTCTCAATAATGGTCCAATTCTACAGGTAGTTCTTAGCTTGGATTTTGCATAGGAGTAGAAATATTTTGGGTTTCTTGCAATATCCTGTATGGCTCTTTGTTCCCTTTGTACTTCTTCTGTCAGGTATGACATCTTAAGTTTTTGCTCTAATTCCGTGATCTCTCGGTTAAGGCTATCTCTCTTCTGTTCCAACATAACTGTGTTTTTCAGCAATTCAGTAACCCGTTTTCTTCTCCTGTACCATCTCCTACGCTCTCTCTCTATATCTGATCTTCTTCGGGGTTTCCTCAATGGTACGTGTTTCATACATACCTTGTATGCTTCTGTATTCAGCTTCTCTAGGCACTGGTGGGGATTTAGGGTGCTCATGTCTGATTCCCATGATATGTCTGATAGCTCTTGGTTTATTTTTTCCCAGTCAATTCTATGGTTATTAAAATTAAACTTACTGAACATTCCGTCTCTAACATTAGTGTCGCAGTTCCCTAACCCTGAGTTAATACTAGTTTGAACTTCTATGATGTTATGATCAGAGTATATTGTTTTTGTAACTGTTATGTCTCTGATTAATTCCTCGTTGTTTGTGAATATCAAATCCAGGGTATTTTCATTTCTAGTGGGATCAATTATCTGTTGGTTTAGTGAGTACTTTTCACAAAGCCTCATTAGTTCCCTGGTATGTGCCTGTTGAGCCAGGGTGCTTCCAGGAGTTATTTCTGGTATAACATTATGGTGCCTCATCTTCCATTTTACATGAGGGAGATTAAAATCTCCAAGGATTAAAATGTTTGGGGTGGGATTCTCTAGCCTATCCAGATAGCTATCTATCTTCTTTAACTGCTCTGTGAATTCCTCCGCAGTTGCTGATGGTGGTTTGTATACTAGGATAATTACTAGATTCTTATTTTCCACTTTAATGCCGAGGATTTCTACTATATCATTCGTAGCGTTCAAAACTTCTGTGCAACAGAGAGTATCTTTTATATAGAGTCCTACTCCTCCCTGTGACCTATTAATTCTATCACATCTATACATGTTATAGTTTTCTATCTGAATCTCTCCGTCCAAAACATCCCTTGTATGTGTTTCTGTAAATGCTCCAAACATGGCATTTGCTTCTGATAGGAGTCCACTAACATAACTAACTTTGTCATTTTTATTTGATTTCAGACCCTGAATATTTGCAAATATGAAGCAGGAGTTACCATTTGGGATGTTTGGTCTTTCTTTGTGTTTGGTTAGTACCACTGGTGATGTCCTACCTGGTCTGATCAACCAGGTTATTTCTGCTTCTAACCTGAAAACCAACAAGCCCATAAAAGTTTGACTGCTCAAACACCACCATGAATAAATATTTGTGTAGTGTCCTCTTGAAGATGTGCATCATTCTACACGAAACACTCGGCACAAGACAGAGATGACAAGTGGTGACAAGTTCCAGCTGCTTAGATAAGAATGAAGAACTCTAAAGGAACAGCGTATATGATGGAAGGAACATGGGAAACATCAGAGTGAAATCATTGTAAGGCAAATATGAAAGCCCCTCCAAACATGATGGGAGAATAATGAGAACTTTCAAAACAAGGGAAATAGTTCGGGCTATATAGTCAAACACACCTGTGCTTTATACTTCCACATTTCCTGCAGTATCTCTCACTAAAGTAAGCGAGCAGAATTAAGCACTGAATGTTACAAGATATAATAAACATACTTTTCACTGTCTTCAGGTAGCACGAACAACCTGGTTGATCAGTTCAGTAATCAGAAGGCCTGGCCTGGGACCAGGTAACGGTGGCAGCGACCCTCGAAATCAACTCTCAGACAGACACAAACTTTAAACCACTAAAACCTCTGTTTTTGTAATTACAATTAGGTCGACACACAATGAGAGACTATAAAAATCACTGCAGGAAGCAGGTTCAGTTATACGTGCAACATCTCACATTCTCTTCAAGTCTCTAAGGTTTATGTATATGTTCAGAAATATAATTTTAGGTTAAGCCTAACTGTTGTGTACACATTATGAAAAATTATATGGAAGTAACTCTTGACATCGAGAGAATAACTTGACATACAGATACTGTTATTTTAGGATCCCCATCATTTCTCAAGTCATGTGTTTGATCCTCATGTAAATACACCAGTAACTACGGAAGGTTTTTTTTTTTTTTTATGCGGATTTTGCCTGTCTGAAAGAAGGTTCTTTTTTGTCTCTGCTCTCCGTAATGCCGTGGCTGCTACTTTGTTGCTCTCATGTGTGAAGGTCTTAACTTCTGGGAAGTATCTTGGCTTTCCCTGCGTCGTCACACTTGTCGCTACTAAGCAGTTTAGCAACCCTTATTTTCTTCTTTAATGACTTGTGCCTTAAGGGCGAGGACCCCGGAACCTTCAACAAGTTGAACCCCCATCCCTCACTACCCCATCCTCCTCCAACCCCCTACTCATCCCTTCTGAGACGCACCCACCCCACCCTTCCTTCCTCCCCTTCCCAGGACACGCTCCTTTCCCCTCCCCTCTTGTCCCAGGACACGCTCCTTTCCTTTCTCTCGTTCCAGGACTAGCTCCTTCCCCCTTCTCTCTCGTCCCAGGACACACCAACTTCCCAAATCCCACCTCTGGACCTCACAACCTCCGGCCCTGGACCTCACAACCTCCGGCCCTGGACCTCACAACCTCCGGCCCTGGACCTTACCCCACCCACCAGAACAATGGTGTATTCTCTCCATCAAGTTGTAGCTTCCTGCTTACTTGTGTGCACCTGCACCTTGTTTGTGTCTCCTGCTCACCTGGTGCACTCCTCTAGTGCCCCACCTGGTGCACTCCTCTAGTGCCCCACCTGGTGCACTCCTCTAGTGCCCCACCTGGTGCACTCCTCTAGTGCCCCACCTGGTGCCCTCAGTGCCCACCTGGTGCACTCCTCTAGTGCCCCACCTGGTGCACTCCTCTAGTGCCCCACCTGGTGCACTCCTCAGTGCCCACCTGGTGCACTCCTAGTGCCCCACCTGGTGCACTCTCTAGTGCCCCACCTGGTGCACTCCTCTAGTGCCCCACCTGGTGCACTCCTCTAGTGCCCCACCTGGTGCACTCCACTAGTGCCCCACCTGGTGCACTCCTCCCAGTGCCCCACCTGGTGCACTCCTCTAGTGCCCCACCTGGTGCACTCCTCTAGTGCCCCACCTGGTGCACTCCTCTAGTGCCCCACCTGGTGCACTCTTCTAGTGCCCCACCTGGTGCACTCCTCTAGTGCCCCACCTGGTGCACTCCTCTAGTGCCCCACCTGGTGCACTCCTCTAGTGCCCCACCTGGTGCACTCCTCTAGTGCCCCACCTGGTGCACTCCTCTAGTGCCCACCGGGCCTCCTCTACCCACTGGTGCACTCCTCTAGTGCCCCACCTGGTGCACTCCTCTAGTGCCCCACCTGGTGCACTCCTCTAGTGCCCCACCTGGTGCACTCCTCTAGTATCGTCCTACTGATGTCTCCCAGGTCAGGCTGACACATTACTTCAAGTATTAAACACATCTCGTGCAGTAGGTGTGGTATTAGAGAACTTTGGTAGTATACACATCCTGTGTAGTGGAGTCGGGCAGAGAAAATGCAGGTATCTTGTACTTCCACCGTGTAACTCAAAATATGTAAACACTAGGTGCCAGATGAACCAGGATGTTGCCACCAACAGCAACAACTTGGTTGACCAGGCAAGCCAAGACAAGCCTGACCCATGGCCGGGCTCCGGGAGTATAAAAACCACTTGAAATTCCTCAAAGGTACTCATATCATACACTGCGGGTATACCCGATTTTGCACAAAGATATCCAGTCTTGCACTATCCCTTGCACATTAAGTCTCCTGCATAATCCCTTTGCCTTTGAATACCTTTGAAGAGTTTCGAGAGTTTCCGACCTGTGGATAGGCTGCTGGCGGCCCACTTCATCACAGCTTGGTTGATCAGACACTCGGCGGAGGTAGAGATCCAGTTTCCCCTTGAAGACTTCTACAGGTGTTCCGGCAATGTTTCTAATATCTACTGGCAGTAGTTCCCCTACGTACATATATACTGCCGGTGCTTCTGAGAGAACAGCCTCACCGATTTTACCTGATCCTAATAACACAGGTGTGAAAGATCGCTGTAATTTCTCCAGGTGTGGTGTTTACCACAAGTGCCTTGAAGACTATCATCACTGCAATACCATCCATTGTTCCTTCTGAGGCTGGCTGTCATTTTTCTTACAACAACAGTAGCCAACAGCACTCTCTTAAAGAAGAAATTTAACAAGTGCCTATAAAAAGCAACAGCAGAGGCATCAGAAGCAGCTGCAGCTGCTACTGTATTTTCTTCTTTTTATTGCTGCTATTGTTAGCGAAACCAGTGTTGCAGAAGCGCCCTCTCACCATCACTCGCACAAGGTTGCAACGGCCGCACGAAACCAATTTAATGACAACCTATTGGATAATTGACAATTAAAAATTGGAACCAATTGGGAATGTGCCACCGGGCGGATATCCGCCGAACTTTGACCAGAAATATATCATAATCTACACCTGGAAAATTCTGGAGGAACTGGTCCCGAAACTGCACACGATAATCACTCCCTACGAAAGCAAGAGGTTGAAAAATATCTCCAGTGAAAAACAAGGGTGTAATACCTTCAACGAGTTTAGAGAGTTTTCTACTCCTTATCTAAGTTCCTGATCAGCCAGGCTGTAGTGAATATGTTGGACTGCCTGACTGTTCAGGTTGACCAGACCTCCTGGTAGACGAGAGGGAGTAGAAGGGTGGGTGAGCGTTGCAGGTTGGTGGGCGGGAGTAGCAGGTGGGTGGGCGAGGGTTGCAGGTGGGTGGGGCACTGTAACTCATTTGACCTACACATTATGTGGGTGTTAGCTCCAGTTATCTAGCGGTCAATGTAATCCTTACCCACCCTCCTTAGCACCATATGTCACTGATTATGTGCCCTCCACTGCCTCCAACTAAACTAGTCACACTTCTAAATAAACATGATAATGCTAGAAATGTGGGCACTATTGAGCCTGGCCATACATATGGCAGCACACTAGACCTGTGCCTATGATTTAATGTATAATACATGATCATACATTATACAGTTGGTGATCTATATGATCACTTTCCAGCATTCTCAACTGTCAATCTCGACCATATTTCCAGGAGTCAAGGAGATAAATATGTAAGAAAAAACTTATTCTTAACCCAGAACATAGAGAACTTCTGTAACGTCTTGGATCAATATTCTAAGAATTAAGAGCCTAAAGACACGTAAAAGTCTAATGATGATTTAGTCGCCACCATTGAGACGTTGCTCACAGAACAGAAAAAAGGCACAAGTGTTGCACCATAAATGGCAACACACTGCATCATAGGTATGTAAGATATACGCAAGTAGTAATGACAACATCTGCACACAGTCTATACACAAACTGTACATACAAATCATGAGACATAAGCAAGGAACCAGTATTATAATGGTCCACAACGATGTAACTGTAGAACCCCAGACTTGGTAGGAACTTTCCAGGTTATACTAACAAATGCAAGGAATAGAACAGCTATAAGCTATGCTCTTCCTTGACAATGATCCATACAACAAGGCATAAGATGACTACTATTCTGAACGAGGTTCAAGCAACTTGTAATTGACTAGGCCTCATCATATCTTCATTTAAAACAAAGATAATGATAAGCAAACAACATGTCCCACCCATCTGTTTGCAGGGTGGAAACAACATGTCCCACCCATCTGTTTGCAGGGTGGAAACATGTCCCACCCATCTGTTTGCAGGGTGGAAACAACATGTCCCACCCATCTGTTTGCAGGGTGGAAACAACATGTCCCACCCATCTGTTTGCATGGTGGAAACATGTCCCACCCACCTGTTTGCAGGGTGGAAACAACATGTCCCACCCATCTGTTTGCAGGGTGGAAACAACATGTCCCACCCATCTGTTTGCAGGGTGGAAACAACATGTCCCACCCATCTGTTTGCAGGGTGGAAACATGTCCCACCCATCTGTTTGCAGGGTGGAAACAACATGTCCCACCCATCTGTTTGCAGGGTGGAAACATGTCCCACCCATCTGTTTGCAGGGTGGAAACAACATGTCCCACCCATCTGTTTGCAGGGTGGAAACAACATGTCCCACCCATCTGTTTGCAGGGTGGAAACATGTCCCACCCATCTGTTTGCAGGGTGGAAACAACATGTCCACCATCTGTTTGGGTGGAAACAACATGTCCCACCCATCTGTTTGCAGGTGGAAACAACATGTCCCACCCATCTGTTTGCAGGGTGGAAACAACATGTCCCACCCATCTGTTTGCAGGGTGGAAACAACATGTCCCACCCATCTGTTTGCAGGGTGAAACAACATGTCCCACCCATCTGTTTGCAGGGTGGAAACACATGTCCCACCCATCTGTTTGCAGGGTGGAAACAACATGTCCCACCCATCTGTTTGCAGGGTGGAAACAACATGTCCCACCCATCTGTTTGCAGGGTGGAAACAACATGTCCCACCCATCTGTTTGCAGGGTGGAAACAACATGTCCCACCCATCTGTTTGCAGGGTGAAACAACATGTCCACCCATCTGTTTGCAGGGTGGAAACATGTCCCACCCATCTGTTTGCAGGGTGGAAACAACATGTCCCACCCATCTGTTTGCAGGGTGGAAACAACATGTCCCACCCATCTGTTTGCAGGGTGGAAACAACAGATACGTTAAGTGTTACAGATACCTTGGTGTAGACGGACTCTTCAATAAATCCATAACAACTAAATAAGAAATGAAAAGATAGGTTAAATGTTCTCAAATATGTTGCTGGCTACAACCTCAACTATGATGCTAATGTGAGAATAGTAAGAATGATGTACTATGATGCTAATGTGAGAATAGTAAGAATGATGTACAATGATGCAATGGAGAATAGTAAGAATGATGTACAATGATGCTAATGTGAGAATAGTAAGAATGATGTACAAATGCTAATGAGAATGAAAATGATGTACATGATGCTAATGTAGAATAATAAGAATGATGTACAATGATGCTAATGTGAGAATAGTAAGAATGATGTACTATGATGCTAATGTGAGAATAGTAAGAATGATGTACAATGATGCTAATGTGAGAATAGTAAGAATGATGTACTATGATGCTAATGTGAGAATAGTAAGAATGATGTACATATGATGTAATGTGAGAATAATAAGAATGATGTACAATGATGCTAATGTGAGAATAGTAAGAATGATGTACTATGATGCTAATGTGAGAATAGTAAGAATGATGTACAATGATGCTAATGTGAGAATAGTAAGAATGATGTACAATGATGCTAATGTGAGAATAGTAAGAATGATGTACAATGATGCTAATGTGAGAATAGTAAGAATGATGTACTATGATGCTAATGTGAGAATAGTAAGAATGATGTACTATGATGTTAATGTGAGAATAGTAAGAATGATGTACTATGATGCTAATGTGAGAATAGTAAGAATGATGTACAATGATGCTAATGTGAGAATAGTAAGAATGATGTACAATGATGCTAATGTGAGAATAGTAAGAATGATGTACTATGATGCTAATGTGAGAATAGTAAGAATGATGTACAATGATGCTAATGTGAGAATAGTAAGAATGATGTACTATGATGCTAATGTGAGAATAGTAAGAATGATGTACTATGATGCTAATGTGAGAATAGTAAGAATGATGTACTATGATGCTAATGTGAGAATAGTAAAAATGATGTACTATGATGCTAATGTGAGAATAGTAAGAATGATGTACTATGATGCTAATGTGAGAATAGTAAGAATGATGTACTATGATGCTAATGTGAGAATAGTAAGAATGATGTACTATGATTCTAATGTGAGAATAGTAAGAATGATGTACTATGATGATAATGTGAGAATAGTAAGAATGATGTACAATGATGCTAATGTGAGAATAGTAAGAATGATGTACTATGATGCTAATGTGAGAATAGTAAGAATGATGTACTATGATTCTAATGTGAGAATAGTAAGAATGATATACAATGATGCTAATGTGAGAATAGTAAGAATGATGTACAATGATGCTAATGTGAGAATAGTAAAAATGATGTACTATGATGCTAATGTGAGAATAGTAAGAATGATTTACAATGATGCTAATGTGAGAATAGTAAGAATGATGTACTATGATGCTAATGTGAGAATAGTAAGAATGATGTACTATGATGCTAATGTGAGAATAGTAAGAATGATGTACTATGATTCTAATGTGAGAATAGTAAGAATGATGTACTATGATGATAATGTGAGAATAGTAAGAATGATGTACAATGATGCTAATGTGAGAATAGTAAGAATGATGTACTATGATGCTAATGTGAGAATAGTAAGAATGATGTACTATGATTCTAATGTGAGAATAGTAAGAATGATATACAATGATGCTAATGTGAGAATAGTAAGAATGATGTACAATGATGCTAATGTGAGAATAGTAAAAATGATGTACTATGATGCTAATGTGAGAATAGTAAGAATGATGTACTATGATGCTAATGTGAGAATAGTAAGAATGATGTACATAGCCTATATTAGATCCTAAATTGATTATGCTGCGCCCTTCAAAGAACAAAACAAAGTTGCTAGAACAACAATGTTTTCATTTTTTTCTAACTAGAATTTCTTTGCGTTCTTCAGAGTCGGGAGCTTTTGAGAAATTCTGCGATTATTTATATTCACCAGTAGAGGTTCTCTGTCTCTCTCATCTTTCTCTAGTACTACTTAACTCATCTTCTTGAGAGACTGATTCAAAACCTTCACTCACACTAGCTTCGAGACTGCATGCGTAAGGCCATGATTTATCTGTAGTAGCACATACAACGTGTAGTAGCACACACAACGTGTAGTAGCACATACAACGTGTAGTAGCACATACAACGTGTAGTAGCACATACAACGTGTAGTAGCACACACAACTGTAGTAGACACACAACGTAGTAGCACACACAACGTGTAGTAGCACAACAACGTGTAGTAGCACACACAACGTGTAGTAGCACATACAACGTGTAGTAGCACATACAACGTGTAGTAGCACACAACGTGTGTAGCACACACAACGTGTAGTAATCGCACACAACGTGTAGTAGCACATACAACGTGTAGTAGCACATACAACGTGTAGTAGCACAACAACGTGTAGTAGCACACACAACGTGTAGTAGCACACACAACGTGTAGTAGCACATACAACGTGTAGTAGCACACAACGTGTGTAGCACAACAACGTGTAGTAGCACATACAACGTGTAGTAGCACACAACGTGTGTAGCCACAACGTGTAGTAGCACATACAACGTGAGTAGCACAACAACGTGTAGTAGCACAACAACGTGTAGTAGCACATACAACGTGCATCAACGATAGCACATACAACGTGTAGTAGCACATACAACGTGTAGTAGCACACACACGTGTAGTAGCACATACAACGTGTAGTAGCACATACAACGTGTAGTAGCACATACAACGTGTAGTAGCACACACAACGTGTAGTAGCACACACAACGTGTAGTAGCACATACAACGTGTAGTAGCACACACAACGTGTAGTAGCACATACAACGTGTAGTAGCACACACAACGTGTAGTAGCACATACAACGTGTAGTAGCACACACAACGTGTAGTAGAACACACAACGTGTAGTAGCACATACAACGTGTAGTAGCACACACAACGTGTAGTAGCACATACAACGTGTAGTAGCACATACAACGTGTAGTAGCACATACAACGTGTAGTAGCACACACAACGTGTAGTAGCACACACAACGTGTAGTAGAACACACAACGTGTAGTAGCACATACAACGTGTAGTAGCACACACAACGTGTAGTAGCACATACAACGTGTAGTAGCACACACAACGTGTAGTAGCACATACAACGTGTAGTAGCACATACAACGTGTAGTAGCACATACAACGTGTAGTAGCACATACAACGTGTAGTAGCACATACAACGTGTAGTAGCAAATGCCTTTTGAAATTTCTTTATAAAAAAAAAGTAAGAGAAGAAAGTAAAATTAGAGGCCGTCACGGTGAAAAGTTCTCTTCCTCAAGACACGATATTCTACCCAATTATCTTTCTCACATCCGATAAAAACTGAGAAAATCACAGCACCGTATCATCTACTGCAGACGATACTAGAATTTGCATGAGAGTGGAATCCATTGAGGATAACTAATTTGAAGCTGACACACAGTAAAGCAAGTATTGCGGAGCGCCACAGAAAACAATAAGCGACGCAATGAGCACACTAAGAGAGGGCTCATAAGTGTCAGAGGTTCTCGACTTTTCAACACCCTCTCTCCGAGCATAAGAGGAATTAGCAACAAACCTCTGGCTGTCTTCAAGAGGGAACTTGACGATGTTCTACAGCGAGTTCATGATCAGCTAGGCTGTGATGCATACATCGGACTGCATGCAGCCAGCAACAGCAACCTGAGTGATCAGGCCGTCAACCATGAGACCTGGTCTGAGACCGGGCAGCGGAGGCGGTGACCTTCGAAACCTTCTCCAGGTAACTTGCAGGTAACGTTCATATGATCTTTCCCTTGTGGTTTGTTGTTTCTGTGGCATCTCAGTAGTGTGCCCAGGTACCCATATTTGGTTGCCCAAGTAGTCTTATGTAGGTCTCTGTGAAGGCCACTAATAAACGGTATTTTGTTGCTGCATGACTTAACACACTGTATGATTGCAAAAATAATGTTAATTCTTTTGTTCGTTGCGGGATTTTCTTTTTTGTTGACATTAATATGTGCAGGTGTGGTAAGGAAGCCACTGGCTTGGTCTCCAACCCAACCACTGGCTTGGTCTCCAACCCAACCACTGGCTTGGTCTCCAACCCAACCACTCTCCAAGGTGGTCCAATATTCTTCTCTTGTTATTTTTTTAGCTGTCTGGAGCTAAAAAATCTCTGGGGTTATGAATGGTCGTGAATACCATAATTACGTTGCTTGCCTGGCTTCTCTTGACGTTCGTGAGGGGCTCTTGGTCTAGGGAATTGGATGTGTGCTCCGGTTCCCTGAATTAAGCGTGAATACCTTCCACATCCCCCCCCCACAGGGGCTGCACAATCCTACGGGTTTAGCGCTCCCCCTGGATTATAATAATAATAATAATACTTGCCTGGCGTCTAACTCCTGGTTACTGCCAAGTGGTATGTGGAGCACTATATTATACATTGATAAATACGTAACAATGCTATAAGACATTTTAGGGTGAAAATGTTTGAAGGACGACAAAAGTCTTTAGTGAAAAGATAACATAAGTTATTTCGGTTAGTGACACCTGTGTATGCCATTTATTTTTGCAGACGAAGTTTGTACACCGCTTCTGAGTTCTGTGATTCTCCCCAAATCTTCCGTAATTGTCATAATGATCCAGTAGTTGTAACAAGAACGATCTTCCTGCTCTTAATACATGCTCACTGCAGTTGTGCTGGCCAGGTTTTTATATAAAATTTGTTGTAATTTGGCGTCTCACCACCCTCCAACATTTTTTTTATGTGATGTGAGTGTTACTGGTGTGTAGTGTTACTGGTGTGTAGTGTTACTGGTGTGTAGTGTTACTGGTGTGTAGTGTTACTGGTGTGTAGTGTTACTGGTGTGTAGTGTTACTGGTGTGTAGTGTTACTGGTGTGTAGTGTTTACCAGAGTTTTACCGGCGTCTCTGTGCAGACGACTGTGTCTTCACTTCTGAGATGTTTACATCTTTCACCACAGCATCTAAGTGCTCGTGCCTTCTCGAATTCTGAGAGATTTGTGCTTAGGTCAGATATATGATTTGTAGGGTGGGCGAGGTAATAAAAAAAAAACTATCTGGAACCTCATTTCTTTTAAAATTTCGCTCATTTTTATCTCGTAGTCGGTGTATGAACCTCTTGTGAGTAGTGGGCCAAATTTACCGGTAATTTATTCACTTGTATTTTGAGTATGCTTAGAAATATTCAGGATTTTTTTTGCTACTGATTCAACGACTTGGTTCCTTTTTACGCTTCTTCCGACCGTCAGCAATGTTTTAGTTTATACTCTGCACTGGTCGTCTCGTCGTAGCTTCACTTTGCTTTCCCGAAATGCTATGCATCCTATGGACCTTCAGATTATTGTATGTTTCATACAGTAATTTTGAGATTAAGATTTGTATTTATATTTGATGTTCGTGTTAAAGTTTTATAACCCCCTTTTTTTCTTCTGTGCTTTTTTTTCTGTTTTCTTTGGATTACTGATCTCCTTTTAGGCTTTCTGAGCATAACGTAGCATAAAGGTAGCATATACGTGCAATACCTTTATATACTACAAAGGTATTGCACCATGTGCATTTGTAGTCTTCTGTATTAAATGTCTAAGTCGTGTTCCATATAATAAATGGTATACATATCGACAAGTTGATAAAGTCACATTTGCAGAACTTAGGAATCTTTACTGAACAGTTTCGCTGCAGACTTCATCTCTCTAGTCGACCTGTGAAGTCTGCAGCGCAGACGAAACGTATCGTCAATAGACGAGTCTTAGTGTTGCAAATGTGTCTTACCTATCAGATCACGTGTTAATTAATGTTTGTCCAGTATGATGCCTGAGAACCAACGCTGACTAGTAAATCCCACAAGATGCTGCAGTTTCTTCACCGTCTGTATCATGTTTCTGCGAGTCCTGAGAGAGATGACAGTTGGGCGTGGGTGTGAGTCCTGGCAGGTAGGAGGCAGGTAAACACAAGAGGGTGAGGGGGTCCTAGGAGGCAGGTAAAACAAGAGGGTGAGGGGGTCCTAGGAGGCAGGTAAACATGAGTGAGGTTGCCGCCACCCACCGGACATCCCCACACGCAGTGCTACAGCAGGATACCACCCGTGTCTAGCTTCCGGACCCACCTAGTGCTGGGAGATGCTGCCTTCCTGGCTCCCAGCCTCCCACCTGATACCAAAACTTACACTCGTTTTGAGAGGTACTAGAGTGCATTCACTTAGCTGTACTCGCTTGTGTTTGCAGAGATAGTTATATCTCGTACTTCCGTCTATCAACTCTTAGAAAATCAAAGACAAAACGCTGCTTTGATGTGTCCTGTAGCCCGATTGCTAGCACACTCAGCTCACACACTGAGGCCCGTGGTTCGATCCCCGGTACGGGTGGAAACATTAGGACGTGTTTCCTTAAGACACCCATCAGTAAAATAGGTGTGGGTAGCATCCTGTAGATGAATGGTTCAGAGAACCGACAAGTTATAAATTAGACACATATGCAACACTTGGGTAGCATCCCAGGGACACATTTGACCTAATTTGTCCCTGGGATGCTCTACATAACAAGGGGCTTTCTTTATAGTAGTATGCCATTGATGTCAGCTAGGTGTGTATATCTTGAACATATACTTGTAGAAATAAAGATAAAGATTATTATTATTATTATTATTTAGATATTTTGTTGATTCTACGAGGGTAATATACGACCAGGTTAGGTTAGTCTGCACATTATCCAGCTCTGCTACCTTGAAAGGCGCTGTGAATGTAGAATATCGCAGAGGTGAGAACACAAGTGATTTAATAAGTACCATTATTAAAACTGCTTCCCTTGTTTTTTTAAAGTTCTTATACACCTCCCTGTCATTTTGCTGGCCTCTCCTGCTTTTTCTTTTTGTCCTCCAAATAACAGATCATTCGACGTATTCTAAGTGATTTACTTGTCCGTGACGTGTGGTGTGTTATTCCTGGTGTGGCACAGGTTTGGTAGCGGGTATGAGGGGCCACCTAGGTGCCGTCATAGGTCTCCCTGGTAGTGGTATGACAAACTACTACCGCTACTCACCACACTTCCGGAAGCTGCGAGGGAGGAGCTACACGTACAAGATAACGGTACGTCGTCGTCGTCGTCGCCGCCGCCATTTCTACTCTCACACCACAACCACACCATCACCACCATTTTCACAAACCGGCGTCACATTCGCATACCCCTACCACCTCTCACAACCACTACCAACAGCAGCAGACACCACGAGAACACCAGGTAACCAGACTAGCCACTTCCCTCCCCACACACACACCTGAGAATAGCGTTCCGATACCTCAGTAAGGAATCGTTCAAGACACTGTACACCGTGTATGTCAGGCCCATACTGGAGTATGCAGCACCAGTCTGGAACCCACACCTGGTTAGGCACATCAAGAAATTAGAGCAAGGTTAGTTCCAGAACTAACGGGAATGGCCTACGAAGAAATGTTAAGGGAAATCGGCCTGACGACACTAGAAGACAGGAGGGTAAGGGGAGACATGATAACGACATACAAAATACTGCGAGGAATAGATAAGGTGGACAGAGACAGGATGTTCCAGAGATGGGACACAGACACAAGGGGTCAAATTGGAAGTTGAAGACTCAGATGAGTCAGAGGGATTTAGGAAGTATTTCTTCAGTCACAGAGTTGTCAGAAGTAAAAGTTGAGTGAGTAGTGAGACAGGAACCATACATAGCTTTAGACGAGTATGGTAGCTCATGGAGCAGGAGAGGACGAGGTCAGTGAGAGGCGTAGTGGGAGGCAGGAACCATAGCAAATAGTTTTAAGACTAGGTTTGATAAAGGCCTACACTGGAGGCAGGGAAAAGGAGGAAAAAAGTGGACCTAGTCAAACCCAATCAGTGAAGAGGAGTGGAAGCCAAGGAAAATCTTATAGAACTCGAAACCCCTGCAGGGCCACAAATGAAGGTGAGTACAAATAGCCACGAACGCTGCAGAGACAAGTACACCACTCTCCACCTCATCACTCTCCAGACTATTCCACTTCTTGACAATTTTATGACTGAAGAAATACTTCCTAACATCCCTGTAACTCATCTGAGTTTTCAACCTCCAGTTGTGACCCCTTGTTGCTGTGTCCCATCTCTGGCACATCCCTTGAAACTGGGCAACTACCTGAGGTATGGAAGACGGCAAATGTAGTCCCCATTTTTAAGAAAGGAGACAGAAACGAGGCACTAAACTATAGACCAGTGTCACTGGCGTGTATAGCATGTAAAGTCATGGAGAAGATTATCAGGAGAGTGGTGGAGCACCTGGAACGGAGCAAGATTATAAACGACAAGCAGCACGGATTCACGGAGGGCAAATCCTGTGTCACAAACCTACTGGAGTTTTATGGCAAGGTAACGGAAGTAAGATTCGAGAGAGAGGGGTGGGTAGATTATATATCCTTGGACTGCAAGAAGGCCTTCGACACAGTTCCTCACAAGACATTAGTGCAAAAGCTAGAGAATCAGGCACGTATAACAGGAAGGGCACTGCAATGGATCAGAGAATAATTGACAGGGAGGCAACAACGAGTCATGGTACGTGATGAGGTATCACAGTGGGCGCCTGTGACGAGCGGGGTTCCACAGGGGTCAGTCCTAGGACTAGTGCTATTTCTGGTATATGTGAATGACATGATGGAAGGGATAGACTCAGAATTTAACCCCGCCAAATGCAAAGTCATGAAGATCGGGGAAGGGCAAAGAACACCGCAGACAGAGTATAAGCTAGGTGGCCAAAGACTGCAAACCTCACTCAAGGAAAAAAATCTTGGGGTGAGTATAATACCGAGCACATCTCCGGAAGCGCACATCAACCAGATAACTGCTGCAGCATATAGGCGCCTGGCAAACCTGAGAATAACGTTCTGATACCTCAGTAAGTAATCGTTCAACACTCTGTACACCATATACGTCAGGCCCATACTGGAGTATGCAGCACCAGTTTGGATACCACACCTGGTCAAGCACGTCAAGAAATTAGAGAAAGTGCAAAGGTTTGCAACAAGGCTAGTTCCAGAGCTAAGAGAAATGTCCTACGAAGAAAGGTTAAGGGAAATCGGCCTAACGACAATGGATGACAGGAGGGTTAGGGATGATATGATAACGACATACAAAATATTGAGAGGAATAGATAAGGTGGACAGAGACAGGATGTTCCAGAGATGGGACACAGAAACAAGGGGTCACAGTTGGAAGTTGAAGACTCAGATGAGTCAAAGGGATGTTAGGAAGTATTTCTTCAGTCACAGAGTAGTCAGGAAGTGGAATAGTCTGGCAAGTGACGTAGTGGAGGCAGGAACCATACATAGTTTTAAGACGAGGTATGATAAAGCTCATGGAGCAGGGACAGATATGACCTAGTAGCGATCAGTGAAAAGGCGGGGCCAGGAGCTATGTATCGACCCCTGCAACCACAAATAAGTGAGTACAAATAGGTGAGTGCACACACACACACACACACACACAATATGTATTGATAAGTGATTCTGACAACCAGTAACTAACATAATTCAAACACACACATGCAAAAAACAGGCCAAGTGTCTACTGACAAGTGCCTTTGACACCCCGTAACTAACACAGTAGTCAGGAAGTGGAATAGTCGAGCAAGTGATGTAGTGGAGGCAGGAACCATACATAGCTTTAAGACGAGGTATGATAAAGCTCATGGAGCAGGGATAGGACCTAGTAGCGGTCAGTGAAGAGGCGGGGCCAGGAGCTAAGTCTCGACCACTGCAACCACAATTAGGTGAGTACTGTCCTGAACCTCAGGTGTCCACAAGCTGCTCGATAAGAATTAAGAGGTGAGGTCAGGAGCTGTGATTCAATCCTTGCAAACAATTAGGTGAGGACAACCAGGCGAGGACAACCAGGCGAGGACAACCAGGCGAGGACAACCGGGCGAGGACAACCAGGCGAGGACAACCGGGCGAGGACAACCAGGCGAGGACAACCAGGCGAGGACAACCAGGCGAGGACAACCAGGCGAGGACAACCAGGCGAGGACAACCAGGCGAGGACAACCGGGCGAGGACAACCGGGCGAGGACAACCGGGCGAGGACAACCAGGCGAGGACAACCAGGCGAGGACAACCAGGCGAGGACAACCAGGCGAGAACAACCAGGCGAGGACAAGCAGGCGAGGACAAGCAGGCGAGGACAACCAGGCGAGGACAACCAGGCGAGAACAACCAGGCGAGAACAACCAGGCGAGGACAACCAGGCGAGGACAACCAGGCGAGGACAACCAGGCGAGGACAACCAAGCGAGAACAACCAGGCGAGAACAACCAGGCGAGGACAACCATGCGAGAACAACCAGGCGACGACAACCAGACGAGAACAACCAGGCGAGGACAACCATGCGAGAACAACCAGGCGACGACAACCAGGCGAGAACAACCAGGCGACGACAACCAGGCGAGGACAACCAGGCAAGAACAACCAGGCGAGGACAACCAGGGAGACAACAGGCAGAGACAACCAGGCGAGGACAACCAGGCGAGGACAACCAGGCGAGAACAACCAGGCGAGGACAACCAGGCGAGGACAACCGGCAGCCACGAGAACAACCAGGCGAGGACAACCAGGCGACGACAACCATGCGAGAACAACCAGGCGAGAACCAGCAGAACAACCAGGCGAGAACAACCGAGGACAACAGGCGACGACAACCATGCGAGAACAACCAGGCGAGAACAACCAGGCGACGACAACCATGCGAGAACAACCAGGCGAGGACAACCAGGCGAGAACAACCAGGCGAGGACAACCAGGCGAGAACAACCAGGCGAGGACAACCAGGCGAGGACAACCAGGCGAGGACAACCAGGCGAGAACAACCAGGCGAGGACAACCAGGCGAGAACAACCAGGCGAGGACAACCAGGCGAGGACAACCAGGCGAGAACAACCAGGCGAGGACAACCAGGCGAGGACAACCAGGCGAGAACAACCAGGCGAGAACAACCAGGCGAGGACAACCATGCGAGAACAACCAGGCGAGGACAACCAGGCGAGGACAACCAGGCGAGAACAACCAGGCGACGACAACCAGGCGAGGCCAACCATGCGAGAACAACCAGGCGAGAACGAGTCTGCAAGAGTGACAAAGGTGGGATCACCACCACTGACAACAAACATACAAACATCAAAGGTGAAAGTAGCAAAAAACTTATGGCATGAACAAAACACAACAAATACTACTACGCCAGGTTAAAATAAGCAGCATCAGTTAAAAATACCATTAAATTGTTGCACGACAAGAAAAAATCTTCAAAAACACACACACACACACACACACACACACACACACACAGGTAGCTGAGGCGTACCTTGTGACAGTGATCATGCAGAAGAGCAACATACTCAACATGGTGCCTCTCAACAGGGCAATTATGGAATGTACCTGTGCAAGGCTGTCTTGTAAGCAGAACTCACATTCAAGCATCACAACTGTGTTATTATCACACCTGCAAGGAAAATGGTAGACTGGATAACAAAAATATTCCAAAACAGTTGCCAATGGTTGCACTTATCACACGCTTTTGCAAAGTCAATGTATGCTAAATCTGTATTTTATCTGTCTTTAAGAGCATCCAAGACCATGTCGTAATGGCCCAGCAGTTGCGAGAGGTAGGAGCGACATGTTCTGAGACCATCTTAACCTGGTTTATGTAACTCCTGTGATTCCATGGTAATCTTACTTCTTAAAACATCTTTCAAAGATCTTGATAACGTGGGATGTTAGTGCTATTTATCTATAGTTTTTTCATTGCTTTACTACCACCTTTGTGGAGTGCCGTAATATCAGCGATTTTTTAATGATAATGGAATCATCTCAATCATTAAAAATCACTGACTTTGCAAAAGCTTGCAACCAGCAGGTATCAGAAATATTGCAGGAATAAGCGTAGAAGTTTCCAACAATATAATGGATCACTACTTTCGCCAAGTGACAGATCAAACCACCCCTCACACAGGATGGGGGGTTTGCTCAAACAGAAAAGGGTTAGGCTTATCGAGCGCATATCCGGTGTTGGGTATTGCATCAGGTGGGTGAGTGCCAGGTGCCAGGAAGGTGAGAGCCTGATAACACAATAACGTCACCATAGTTGATCTCTAAATCTGAACACTGACGCTACCAATTTCAAACTGATGGTCACAGTTACGAATTTTGTTTTCAGTGGTAAGTGAAGCACACTTCACGAATACGTAGTTACATAGGTTACCCGCACACGGGTATGTTACAGCCAGGGGCGAGGGGTATATAGTTGTTTTTTTTAACCCTGCAGCTCTAGACCAGGTTTGTTTAGCGCTCGCCTAGTCAACCAACAGTTTGCTGCTGGCGGCTCTCTAGCCCACATATCCAAACCAGTCTGGTTGATCCAGCATAATGGAGGTATTTTTTTTACACAAATTTACAGCATAGGAGCTGTTATCCTACCTCAGCTGATTTCAAACCCAGCCCTACCTAAGGTATACTAACACCCCCTGGGATGCCACCCACAACAGCCGACTAACACCCAGGTACTTACTGCTAGGCGAACAGTGGGACCAGGTTTAAGGAAACATGCACAAAGTTTCCACCCATGCAGGGAATCGAACCTATAAATCTTAGTATATGAGCTGAGTGCGCTACCAACTGAGTCAAATGAACACCTGTCGAGTTTCCTCTTGAAGATTTCTACAGCTGTTTGTTCTGGAAGTGTTTCTGATATCTTCTGGTAGAATGTTGAACAGTCTGAACTCTCGTACGAAGATATAATGTTCAATTATTGTGGACTGGGCGCCGCTGCTTGCCCCACATCGCTCTCCAATACGTTGTTAGGACAGTGTGCAGATTTAGGACTAGGCTCTCTAGTACCTTCCATGAAAATAAATGACCTCGGAGCCATGTTGAATTAAAAACAAAGTCAGTGACTGGTTCATCTGAGCCACAGATATTTATGTCAACAAAAACACAAACAAAATAACAACGGATAATATATCATTCATGTTTGCAAACAAAGAAGGTCTCAAACCAAGAAACAACAAAATACTGTTTACTGGTGGATTCCTCTCCGAGTCCAGTACATTGCTTGCAGCTTTTACACACACACACATTAAGGACTACCTTAACGAAATACGGATACTAGGATTCAATCTACTTGATGTGACCAGAAAAATAGGCAACAAAGGAGAGAAGGGGGTTGGCCTGCATGGAGTCATTCATTTGCACTGAGTTACTAACACAGTTCTGTTTTGAAAATCTCTCAAACCTGGCCCCAAATATCCTGTTGCTTGGTGATTTCAACCGAATATATCTAAAATGGAAGAAATACTGACAAATACTGTAGCAGAATTGTAGGAGCCAGTGTGGTGTTCACCGGGTCACCATCTGGAAAAGACTCGGGCCGGGACAACACCGGCGAACCTACTACATACAGCCAGTGTAGTTGAACAGTCTCACATAAATGAACTATTAAGTCTTTATTATAAACTCTCCTTAAGACAGCAAATAGTGGAACAGACAAGACTTGACAACACTCTTGATCTATAATTATATTCACGAACAATGATGATCTGGTAGTAAATATAAGTGTCGAGGAGAGTAAACTCAGACCACAACCTAGTCAAAGTTCAAACCTGCATCAACACCGGTCATCAGCAGCAAAACGCAGTCATGAGGGTATTTTTACCAAATTCAACTTTAACAAGAACATTAACTGGGATCAAATAAATCACGTTCTTAATGAAACATGATGGGAAAACATAATAAACAACATGGATCCAAGGATTAAGGAAAAAAGAGATGTATGCTAGATTCTTCGCCTTCGCCCTTTACAGGCGAAGCGAAGAATCGCAGAACTCAAGGCCGCTAGACCGTCTTAAGTGCGAAAGGAAATACTGATTAGATAAACAGAATATATTGAACATGAACTGAATGAATCATACTGAGTGCAGGAAATACAAGGGAAGCTCAAACAAGATGGTACTTACACTGACGATAGCAACGAAATGGGTGAAATATTAAAGTCTCAATATGACTCTGTGTTCAGTGAACCATTAAATCAGACTAAAGGTTGACAGATCCGAATGAATTCACGAATGAGTCTCAAAACTTTACCAGCATCTCCAAAATTTCCGACATAACCCTACAACACCACTTGAATTTGAAAAAGCCATTGATAGCATACTGCACTCTGCCTCAGGCCTAGAATCATGGAACTCTATGCTCTTCACGAATGGCAAACCCCTATCACGTGCCGTAAATATTCTATGGAGACAGAGCCTAGACACGGGAGTCAACTCACAGTCGTTAACAAATGGACATAACTACACCCCACAAAGGTGGCAGCAAAGCAATAGCTAAGAACTATAGACCTATTAAACTGACGTTTCGTATAATATATTTTTGAGAGTTTTAAGAAGCAAGATCGCAAACCACATGGGTTCGCAAAATTAACACAACCCAGGATAGTGTGGGTTTAGAGTAGCTCCTGCCTCTCACAACTGCTGGACCACTACGACATGACCTTGGATGCACTGCAAGAAACAAAATGCAGTACACAAAACTTTGTCAGAATCTTTGATAGTGCGATTATGGTATAATAGCTCACAAAATGCATGAGTGAAATCGGAGACTGTCATATTGAAAAAGGCATAAATCACAGCACCTTTTCATCATTTGCAGACGATACTATAATCTACATAAGAGGATACGACAAACATCCAAGCTGATATAAACAAAGTCTTTCAGTGGGCCACTGACAACAATATGATATTCAATGAGGACAAGTTTCAGTTACTCCGTTGTGGAAAGACTGAGGGCTGGTGTGGCCTCTTTCTACAACACAGCCCTCACTTGTGGGGCTACGAGGCAAGGGAGAAGACTGGTGTGGCCTCTTTCTACAATACAGCCCTCACTTGTGGGGCTACGAGGCAAGGGAGAAGACTGGTGTGGCCTCTTTCTACAATACAGCCCTCACTTGTGGGGCTACAGAAGGAAGACTGGTGGCCTCTTACAATACAGCCCTCACTAATGGGGCTACGGGGCAGGGGAAAGGGCTGGTGTGGCCTCTTTCTACAATACAGTCCTCACTAGTGGGGCTACGAGGCTGGAGAGAGCTAGTGATGCTACGAGGCAGGGAAGAGGGCTGGCTCAGCCACTTTACACAACACAACCCTCACTAATGGGGCTACGGGGGAGCGGAGAGGGATGGCTGGGGCTCCTTACACATGACAGCCCTCACTAGTCGGGCTACAGGGGAGGGCTGGTTGGGACTTCTTAACATTCTCCACAAAACCACAATGACGGTGTAAAGAGGATTAAGGAATTTATTTCCCAGACATTCCAAGGCGAGTCCTGCCAAGTTTACCTGACAACACGTTCCTCACTTTCAATTCATCTAGTAGAGCGAAAAGTCCCATGTGTCGACACTTAGAAGTGACGATTTCAGAAGACCTAACACTCAAAGATCACAAGAATGCTGATATTTCTACAGCAAGGAAAATGATAGGCTGGATAACTAGAATTTTCAAGACAAGAGATGCTGAGCCAATGATGATACTCTTCAAGTCACTTGTTCTCTCGAGACTGGAACACTGATGTATACTAACGGTCTCCTTCAAGGCAAGTGAGATTTCTGAGCTGGAAAACTGAGAATTTTCACTACTCGTATACACTCAAAAGTCAAGTATCTGGACTACTGGGGATGCTTGAAGTCTCTTCAACTTGGAACGTAGGCGAGAAAGGTACATCATAATTTGCACCTGGAGAATCCTGGAGGATCTGGTCCCAAACTTGCATACCGAAATCAAGACTTGGCAGACGGCTCAAAGTGCCCCCACTAAAAAGCTGCGGCGTGACGAGTACACTAAGAGAGAACTCGATGACTATCAGAGGTCCCCGACTCTTCATCACCCTCCCTCCAACCATAAGGGAAATTACCACTAATTCTCTGGCTGTCTTTAAGAGGGAACTGAACAAGTTACTCAAATCGGTGCCTGATCAGCCAAGTTGTGGTGCTTACGCTGAACTGCGTGCAGCAAATACCAACAGTCTGAATGATCAGGCTGCCAATAATGGGCTCTCGTCTAGAAGCACTTTCAGGTAGCCTACAAGCTGGAAACATACAAGCTACCTTATCCTTTACTTTCTTGTTTGTGCCTGGCAGAATGTGACGAGTGGGGGTGCCATGGGGAGCGCTCTTTGCCCCGCTTCTACTGGTATTACACATAAATGATCCAGAAATGGATCTAACACTGCAAGTATACATATATGATATTGATGAGATGTGCAGAATACATAATCTCCTGGACAGGCACCTAAAGTCAGTACCTGAGCAGCCGGGCTGTGGTTCGTACGTCGGTTTGCGTGTGGCCAGCAGTAAGAGCCTGGTTGATCAGGCTCTGATCCACCGCGAGCCTGGTCATGGACCGGGCCGCGGGGGCGTTGACCCTCGGAACGCCCTCCAGGTATACCTCAACGCGCGCACAACCCACATGTAGGAGACTGAAACTTACGACAACGTTTCGGTCAGACTTCTACCATTAACTAATCTGAGAAACCTGGATAATTTGTGAAATGAACTTCATATCATGTAAAACATGAATATAATTTGCATGGAAATCCATTTACTGAAACAACGGCAAAGTTTTGCAAACTGACGTAAACCAAGTCGTCAGGAGGGCGCACTCACCTCGTCAGGTTTACACGGGTTGATTCATAGCTCCTTAACGTTTACCAATTTCGCTGATTGCTGACGTCCACAGCTCAAACATATCTAACGACCCAACAGCTCGTCTGCGTCTGTAACTGTCATCTATGTCCCCTGACTTCCTCTCCTAGCATCTCAACCGGCCTGGCTCTACCCACGCTAATCCCCTGAGTTTGTGAATCATGATCAGGTCCTTTCTAATCCTCCTCTCATTTGATAGTTTTGCGTCAGTGACAGGCAATGGCACTCCCAGGGATGTATGAGTGAGTCAGTAACAGGCCCTGGCACTCCCAAGGGTGTTTAAGTGCCGATGATGCCAGATGAAGGCGAGGCGTGAATGGCATATCCGGTGTAACTGGCGTTACACGAAAAATTTCATCAAGTCAACACAAAAATTGTGTATAAGAGTTAAAAGGTGGAACCAGGAACCATACACGTGAGGGTTTGTCTGCTCTCGCAGACCTGCCCAGAGTCCAGTCTTCCTTGCTGCTTCCCTGTTCAACCAGGCAGTTGCTATTAGCGGTCTACTAGCTCACATAGCCATTATAGTCTGGTTGCCCTGCCACTTCACGTAGGTAGGGGCCATTTTTTTTCCTTAAAACTTCTAACTTTGTTGGGGCAATACCTGTGATACCTGCTGGTAGCATTTTAACAGTCTTAGACCATAGTTAACAGTTTTGTGTGTTCATAACGCCCATGTTTTTTCCACTGGGTTTATTCTATACTTCCGCTAATATCCTTCACTCTAATAAGTTATGGTAGTGTGTAGATGTGGGACCAGGCTCTCAGTATCTTCATTTATATGTTATCAGATGTCTGTTCTTCGCTCCAGAGTGCATTTCCTACTAATTTAAATACTTCATTGGCTGTGTGGGCAGTAATCGCTCTGTACCTTTTCCAGTTTTGGTATCTGTGATAAGATACATGTTCAACAATTAGGTAACTTTATTCCGAAACGTTTCGCCTCTTCAGTTAAGTACAGAAGAGGCAGGAGAAGCAGTAAAGATGTGAAGACGATGTAATCAGTCCATCAGCCTTGAAGACGTAGTTTTGAGGTGGTCAGTCCCACAGCCTGGATAAAAGTTTTGTTCCATAGTCTGGAACATTGTTCCAGTCTCGGTAGACTACGGTACTCTGCTTCACCGGCTCCAAGCCTGAGGGACTGATTACCTCATCTTTCGTATATGATTCTGCTGTCTTCCAATTATGTCTTTGAATTTGTACTGATAAAGCCACTGGATGGCGAAACGTCTACAACAATGATACCCAGAAGTTGCATGTGTTTAGTTCTTCAACACGGGATCTGAATCTACTCCAAAACTGAACCAGATGAGTACAAACTACGTCTCAACTTTGGGAAGAGACGATGAAAAAACAAAACAAGGTGAAAACTGTGCCATCTTAGCCGTCACTTAGGAAACAGAGGCCGCCGGGACGGTCATCCCAGGCAACCACTTAAGGTGGGTAGATAAAGTGTATTGTGGCAAGTGAAGGGATGGTGAGGGGGTGGAGGAATAGTGAGGAGGGGTGGTGAGGGGGGGTGAGGGTAAATTGTAGGTTGGTGAGAGGAGACTAGCAGGTAGATTCTCCTAGCCTTCTCCTTGGCAGACGACCCTCCCTTGCTAGCCTCCCTCCACTACACACCTGTGCCTCCCTCCACTACACACCTGTGCCTCCCCAAACTATACATCTGTATCTCCCCAAACTACACACATGTGCCTCCCCCACTACACACCTGTGCCTTTCCAAACTACACACCTGTGCCTCCCCAAACAACACACCTGTGCCTCCCCCACTACACACCTGTGCTCCCCACTACACACCTGTGCCTCCCACTACACACCTGTGCCTCCCCCACTACACACCTGTGCCTCCCCCACTACACACCTGTACCTCCCACTACACACCTGTACCTCCCCACTACACACCTGTACCTCCCCACTACACACCTGTACCTCCCCACTACACACCTGTACCTCCCCACTACACACCTGTACCTCCACTACACACCTGACCTCCCACAACACCTGTACCTCCCACTACACACCTGTACCTCTCACTAACACCTGTACCTCTACCACTACAACTGTGGTTCTTCAAACCACTGAAACCTCCCCCGTTCCTTCAGGTATCATCACCACCATCCTTCAGGTATCACCACCACCATCCTTCAGGTATCACCATCCTTCAGGTCAGTAAAGAGTGAAAGCGATAATACTCTTGAAGGATATTCACCACACGAGGAGACAAATGGTAAACAATACCGACACGATACAAAATGAGACAAACGCAGTATAATGTGTTCCTTTACTGACAACGTTTCGCTCACACAGTGGGCTTTATCAAGTCAAACACTTCCGGTCTGTGACTTGATAAAGCTCACTGTGTGGGCGAAACGTTGTCAATAAAAGATTGCATTATACTGCATTTGTCTCTTTTTTCCACAGAGAATCTGATAGACAACAAGAGGTTTCCAACACTACAAACTCAGACCACAACTTTATTCAGGGGTTAATATTTAGACGTGAATACACACTGCATTCAGCAGCTCAAAACACTGTTCAAAGCTTACCCGGAGTCTACCTGGAGGGTGTTCCGGGGGTCAACGCCCCCCGCTACCCGCTCCATGATGAAGCCTCGCGGTGAATCAGAGCCTGATCAACCACCAGTTTCAACCGTAATTAACTAGGATTAAATGAAGCATGACCTTACTGAAACCTGCTGGGAAGCTAGTATGAGCAACATGGGTTTGAATCAGAGTCTGGAGAGGATGAGTTGAGTGGCACACTGGAGGTATGATGCAGAGAAGTTACACAATGTCGCTCCCTTTACAGGCAAAGACGAAGAATCGCAGAACTTCTCAAATAATAATAATAATAATAATAATAATAATAATAATAATAATATCTTTATTTACTACAAGTACATGTACATGGTATACAAGCCTAGCTGACATCAATGACATACTACTATATAGAAAGCCACTTCTTATGCTGAGCATTTCGGGAAAATTAGGTTAGTGTCCCAGGATGCGACCCACACTAGTCGACTAACACCCAGGTACCCATTTTATTGATGGGTGAACATAGACAACAGGTGTAAAGAAACACGCCCAATGTTTCTACCCTGCCTGGGATTCGAACCCAGACCCTCGCCGTGTGAAGCGAGAGCTGTAGCCACTAGGCCACCAGAGCCCCGTGCCATTGTTGCAGACTTTCTCAGGAGCGAAAAACACTGGTTTGAGAAATTGGTTAGAGAAATGGAAAGAATCTGGCATCAAAATGAATATATAACACGAGAGAGAGAGAGAGAGAGAGAGAGAGAGAGAGAGAGAGAGAGAGAGAGAGAGAGAGGGAGGAGGGAGGAGGGAGGGAGAGAGGGAGGGAGAGAGGGAGGGAGAGAGGGAGGGAGAGAGGGAGGGAGAGAGGGAGGGAGGAGGGAGGGAGAGGGAGAGAGGAGGGAGAGAGGGAGGGAGAGGGAGAGAGGGAGGGAGAGAGGGAGGGAGAGGGAGGAGAGGAGGAGAGGGAGAGAGGGAGGAGAGGGAGGGAGAGGGAGGAGAGAGGAGGGTATTAAGGTGTAACAGCAAGTGGTCTCAGCACAACGGCTGTCTGCCCGTTATAAATTCTGCACCGGACTGTCAACAGGTGCATGCATAACGGTACACAACAGGTACATGCATAACGGTACACAACAGGTACATGCATAACGGTGCACATAACAGGTACATGTATAACGGTGCACATAACAGGTACATGTATAACGGTACACAACAGATACATGCATAACGGTACACACAACAGGTACATGCATAACGGTACAAATAGGTACATGCATAACGGTGCACACAACAGGTACATGCATAACGGTACAGGTACATGCATAACGGTACACATCAGGTACATGCATAACGGTGCACATAACAGGTACATGTATAACGGTGCACATAACAGGTACATGTATAACGGTACACAACAGGTACATGCATAACGGTGTACATAACAGGAACATGCATAACGGTACACACAACAGGTACATGCATAACGGTACACAACAGGTACATGCATAACGGTACACATAACAGGTACATGCATAACGGTACACATAACAGGTACATGTATAACGGTGCACATAACAGGTACATGTATAACGGTACACAACAGGTACATGCATAACGGTGTACATAACAGGTACATGCATAACGGTACACATAACAGGTACATGCTTAACGGTACACATAACAGGTACATGCATAACGGTACACATAACAGGTACATGCATAACGGTACACATAACAGGTACATGCATAACGGTACACAACAGGTACATGCATAAAAGTACATATAACAGGACTTTACATGAAATCTATTTCTTGGATCACTGCCCTTGCAGCCCTGTCCTAGACTAGGCCTCCTGTTTGATGGCCTAATCATTCAGACTGTTGGTGGTAGCATCGCGAAGTCTAACGTAAGCACCTAAGCCTGTCTGATCAGGAACTAACGTTAATAACATATCAAGTTCACTCTTGAAGACAGCCAGAGGTCAGTTGGTCATTTCCATTATGTATGGTATTAAAGAGTCTTGGTTCCTTTACACTTATTCAATTGTCTTTTAGTGTACTCATCGTACTCCAACTTCAGTGAGGGTAATTTGTACCATATGTAGTGGCAGCGACTCTGTACAGGTTTCGGACCAATCCCTCCAGAATTTTCCGGGTGTAAATTATGAGGTACCTTTCTTACCTACTTTCCAAGTAGTACATCGAGGGATTTAAGTCGTTCCTAATAATTTAGGTGAGTCACTGAATTTATACGAGTAGGGAAGATTCTCTGAACATTCTCTAGATCTGTAATTTCACTTGGCTTGCAAGGGGCTGTTAGAACACAACATTATTGCTGCCTAGAGAGGACGAGTGAATTAAAAGTATCATCAATGGTTCGGCATCTCTTTGTTATGAAGCTTCTAGTTATCCAGTCTATCATTTTCCTTGTGACTGTGCTAACATTATTGTCATTGAATGTGAGACCAAACACTGTCACTCCTAACTCTCTGACGTTAATCTTCCGTCCGCGTATACCACACATCCATCACAGTCTGGTTGATCTGGCACTTGGTGGAGAAACTAATAGAGTTTCCTCTTGAAGAGTTCTTTCTACATTTGTTCCAGTAGTTCTTCTATCTTCTGGTAGAATGCTGAATAGTCTGGGCCCATTGATGTTGATATAGTGTTCTCTTATTGTGCTCACGGCGCCCCTGCCCTTCACTGGGCTTATTTTACTCTTCCTCCCATCACTCTCCAGTACGGTATTATTGCAGTGTGTAGGTTTGGGATCTGGCCTTCAATATTATTATTATAATCAAAAGAAGCGCTAAACCACAGGGGTTATACAGCATCTGGCCTTCAAGTACCTGCTTGAGGGAGTGCATATTCAGAACTTTCGTGTGTTTCCAGTAGTGTACATGTTTTACTGACTCTCTGCAGGATGTGAACAATGTGTATGTGTTGCAGCTGTGATATCTTTCCTGCCATGCATGGCGCTCTCAACACTGAAGTATATACCAATCCAGAGATCACAAGTGATTTGAATACTTATCACTGGAAATTTCCCTTTTTTTTCAAAAATTCATTATCCACTCCGACATTCGTCTACGTTTTCGCAACATTTGCCTTACTGTGTTCTTTAAAAACCTGACATTATGACACCCTGGTTCTTTACATGTTCTATTTGGTAGTCATCCTGCGTTTTGTTTTTGTTTTTCATGTTCCTTTTGAGTTTCTCATTGTTTCTATATCTGAGCAACTGAAATTTATCATCCTTGAACACTATGTTATTATCTACATCCCACTGCAACACTTCATTATATCCTCTTGCTGCGTTTTCGTTCTTTTTTTTTTAACTGATGATGTTTTCATGTTTGTCGTTCATACACCTCTCATACATCAAAGGTTATTTTCGTTTAACTTATTTTCGTATCATCCGCGAACGCCGCTACATTGTGGTTGGTGTTTTTATCTATACCTGCTAATAGGTTGGGAAACAGCAAAGGCCCCAGGACCGTGCCTTCGGGTACTGAGCTTTTTACGTAGCTAAGGTTTAGGCTAAGATTTATGCATTTGTTTATGTCGCATACGAGAGAGAGAATCGAGGCAAATACTGTGCCTCGGGGAACAGAACTTTCCATTGTGGTTGCCTCTAATTTCACTTTGTTCACGATTATTCTTTAGGTTCTACTTATTAGGAAGCTCAATAACCATCTGCCTATTTTTTTCCCGTTATTTTTTTTTGCGCTCATTTTGTGCACTATTACACAACAGTCGCACTTATTGATGAGTCTTGCAAAGTCTGTGAACACCTGTATCTGCAGTTTAGTTTCCAGTGCATGCAAGACCACGTCGTAATGGTCAGTAATTCCGAGAGGCATGAGCGAGCAGCTCTAAACCCGTGTTGCCCTGGCTTGTGCAACTATTGCCTGGTTGATCAGGCAAGAACCAGACAAGCCTAACGAAGGGAAGGAGGAGGTGTTGATTCACCGGGAAATCTCCCGGCCCGGGTCTTTACCAGATGGCGACCCGGCTCCGGCTCCCTGGCGTGGGAGTGGCAGAGACCTAAGTCTCCCATGGGAGGGGATACCCCTCAGCGGTGGGACCAACTGGTCCCAGGCCTAGCCATATTCGCCCACAAGCAAGGTAGGTAGATAGTTGCTAGGCCCCTCTGGTCTGCTACCTTCCCCGCCCCAAGGAGGCTGACGGGAAGGGCAGGCTTGCAAGCCGCAGATGGTAGCAAGCTCCAGCCTTGGCACCTACCCTGCCCTAGAAGGGCTGGGCATGGTGATCGACTGGAAGGGAAGGCTGCCAGAGTAGGGAAAACTCTCCAAACCTTTCAAAATTAAACCAAAGACAAAGGCTTATGTAAATTTCGTCATGGATTTTCATAATGTGGGACGTCAGTGCTATCAGTCTACAACTTTTTTTTTCTATAATTTCTTTACTGCCACCTTTGTAGAGCGAGGCGATGTAAGTGTTTTTAAATGACTGTGGGATGACTTCTGTTCTCATACTCCTTCTCCTTATAATATTTAATGCACACGAGTTTTTCCAATCCTCGATGAATACTGAGTTTCACGAGTGTGTCTGGGGCAAAGTTCATGGCCATGCTATTAATGGCTTCTTCCAAGCGAGTGGGGTGAGTGTTAGGTCAGAAATTATGGAGATGTCAGCAGTGTTTTTAGTTTCATTCATGAAAAAAAATAATCTGGACTGTCATTCATTAGACTGATTAATGATTGACTAAACACAGGGTCGTATTGTGACTTCAGTTTTTAACTTAATTCTTTGTTGTCCCCTTATGCCTGGTGGAAGGCTGTTGAACAGTCTTGGGCCGTGGACACTTGCTCCGTTTTCTCTTAGTGTACTAATGGCGCCCCTGCTTTTCAGTGGGGGTACGTTGCACCGTCTGCTTTCGTAGGACGTCATTTTTTTGTGCAGAATTGGGAACAGCCTCTCTGGGATTTTCCAGGTGTAGATTATGGTGTACCTCTCTCGCCTGCGCTCTAGTGAGTACAAGTCAAGTGACTCCAAGCTTTCCAGCAATTAAGGTGTTTGATGGTAAAGGTTCTCTGTACATTCTCTAGATCTGCAATTTAACCTGCCTTGAAGAACAAGTGATTTAAAGAGGATCATTGGCTCGGCATCCCTTGTTTTGAAGGTTCTCATTATCCAGTCTTTCATTTTCTTCGCAGATGTTACAATGACAGTGCTGTTGTGATCCTTGAAGGTGAGATCCTCTGAAATTAACACTCCCAAGTCCTTCACACTACTTTTCCCGCTCTATTGTGTGATTAGAGTTTGTAGTATACTCAGTTTTAGCTATTATTTCATCCAGTTTTGCATAATGGAGTAGTTGAAATTTGTCCTCATTGAACATCATATTGTTCTCTGTTGTCCATTGGAAAACTTGGTTTATATCTTCTTGGAGGTTTACCGTGTCCTCAATGGATGAGTCTCCTGCAGATTCCAGTATCGTCTGCAAAGGATAACACGGTGCTATGGTTTACATCTGTCTATGTTTGATACGAGGATGAGGAACAGAATGGGGAGAGTACCGTGCCATGTGGAACAGAGCTCTTCACTGGGGCAGCCCCAGACTTAACTCTGCTTACCACTACTCTGTGTTCGACTACTTAGAAAGTTAAAGATCCAGCTGAGTGACGATGATGAGGTGAGAGAAACAATGATGAGGTGAGGGAAACAACACATTATATGAAGTGTCATTATAAACTCTCGCTTGTCAAATTCATTAAAAAAAACCGTGATAAAATGGCGGGGGTCCGGTGCTATGCTTCAACCCCCAGGAAACACAAGTAGGCGAGTACAAAACCTGTTTTACCAGGAAATGTAAAATTAAGATGAAGGAAGACACAAGGAAGTGTTCAAGTGAGAACAGGTTGTGCTGGAGGTGTTGACGTGGTTAAGTTACTCTACTTTAACCTTAGATAACACTGACATGTATGCAATTACTGGCTAAGATGTAAATACCATCAATGTGATCCACCTGGAGGGTGTTTCGGGGGGCAACACCCCCGTGGCCCGCTCCATGACCAGGCCTTGCGGTGTGTCAAGACCTGATCAACCAGGCTATTACTGCTGGCTGCACCTGAATAGTTCCAAACCACACTGGTTATTTAACGTGTAGAGAAGTTAATGCGTGCATGCCACGAGCACCAACAGTCTGCTTGTTGAGAGCACAGGTAGATGTAACAGAGACAAAGACAAGTTATAGAACAAGCTTTTATTAAGACAACGCTACGTTCTGTGTAGTTTTATCAAGTGTTTAACTCTATACAAGAGGGAATTTTGCCCCAAACAAAGCCTACTCTAACCTGTGTCTTTCTCTGTATACTCTTAGTGGGAAATATTGTATTTATGCCTAACAAAGAGGAAAGAGAGAGACTGTCACAGCTCCTGGCCCCGCCTTTTCGCTGGTCGTTAAAGCTATGTATCGATCCTGCTTCCACTTCTTCATTCGCCAGATTATTTCACTTCCTGACAACTCTAAGGCTGAAGAAATACTGCCTAACATACCTAAGACTCATCTGAGTTTTCAACTTCCAGTTGTGTCCCCTTGTTACTTGTCCACCTTGTCAATTCCTCTCAGTATTTTATACATCGTTATCATGTCCTCCCTATCCCTCCTTCCTCCAGTGCCGTCGGGTTGAGTTCCCTTAACCTCTCCTCGTAGGACATACCCCTTAGCTCCGGGATTAGTCTTTTGCGCTTTTGTATACTGGTGCTGCGCACTCCAGTATGGTCCTGACCTACACGGTGTACAGTGTCGTGAATGACTCCTTACTTAGATGTTGAAACGTTATTTCTCATCAGTTTGGAGGTGGTCGTGCCTTTACACGTTGCCAAGAAATATATCTTCCTTCAATACTGAATATATTGATTTTAATACTAAACATAATTTACTGAAATAAAAGACCAAACACTCAAATAGAATTTAATTTAAACACACTTTAAATATTTTGTGGGTCAGCATCAACACTTGTCTTGAAGGTCCATGTTAGTATTCAAGAACAAAACATATATACAAAATATTCAAGAGAGAGCATAGACACAGCTTGTGGGACGCGAGCACAGCTGGTCGGCCATGGCACAAACTTGACAGTCCCGAGGACGCAAAAACAATTCACGAGAACATTAGTGTTTTTTTTAGTTAGAGAATAATGAGAGGAAGTGTTGGAGGCAAACACCATCACAGTTTCAAGAGTAGGTATGGTCAGGTCGTGAAGGCTTGGTGCCAACCATTACTGACATGATAGAAAGAACTGGTAAGTGTGGAGAAACATACCGTGCAGTAACACCCATAAGTAAATACAGACTAGCAGCAGTAGCAGCGGCGCCAGGGGTCCAGGGCTAGTCTGGCCACGGGGGCGCCCTCTTTCAATAACACTCTTACTTGCCATTATAACATCGTCACTCATAGTAACACCCTGCCACTCGTATAGTAACACCCTGCCACTCCTCCAGTAACCAGTGGATATTAAACAAGTGCTTGAGTATGTGCCGCTGTGTCATTGTTAAACAGTGTGAGTTGCTAGTGACTGCTGGAGGCCAGCCATGGTCTCCACCACCATGGTCTCCACCACCATGGTCTCCACCACCATGGTCTCCACCACCATGGTCTCCACCACTCTCAAAATAAAAGATGCCAAGAGAATGACGATACTATGGTACGTGTGCTAGACTGGGATAGTCTTATACACAAACATCCTTTTTTTTTAAGGCTGGTGAAAATAATTATAGATCTGACACACTAATACTGAGTGTCAGAGGTCCCTGACTATTCAACGTCTCTCCGTACGTAAGGGAAATTACCAACAAACCTCTGACTGTCTTCAAGAGGGAACTGGACAAGTTCCTCAATTCAGTTCCTGACCAGATGAGCTGTGGTTCGTATGTTGGGCTCCGTACGGCCAGCAGTAACAGCCTGGTTGATCAGGCCTTGATCCACCAGGAGCCCTGGTTTGGGGGCAGTGGGGGCGTTAACTCCCCCTTCCTTAAACCGAACTTAGGGAAAAGCAGATGAGAGAAAATTTATACCTGGAACATTGTGTAGGGACTGACGTCACAGGGAACATTGTGTAGGGACTGACGTCACAGGGAACATTGTGTAGGGACTGACTCGTCACAGGGAACACTGTGTAGGGACTGACTCGTCACAGGGAACACTGTGTAGGGACTGACTCGTCACAGGGAACACTGTGTAGGGACTGACCCGTCACAGGGAACATTGTGTAGGGACTGACTCGTCACAGGGAACATTGTGTAGGGACTGACTCGTCACAGGGAACACTGTGTAGGGACTGACCCGTCACAGGGAACATTGTGTAGGGACTGACTCGTCACAGGGAACATTGTGTAGGGACTGACTCGTCACAGGGAACATTGTGTAGGGACTGACTCGTCACAGGGAACATTGTGTAGGGACTGACTCGTCACAGGGAACATTGTGTAGGGACTGACCCGTCACAGGGAACACTGTGTAGGGACTGACCCGTCACAGGGAACATTGTGTAGGGACTGACTCGTCACAGGGAACATTGTGTAGGGACTGACCCGTCACAGGGAACATTGTGTAGGGACTGACTCGTCACAGGGAACATTGTGTAGGGACTGACCCGTCACAGGGAACATTGTGTAGGGACTGACTCGTCACAGGGAACATTGTGTAGGGACTGACTCGTCACAGGGAACATTGTGTAGGGACTGACTCGTCACAGGGAACACTGTGTAGGGACTGACCCGTCACAGGGAACATTGTGTAGGGACTGACTCGTCACAGGGAACATTGTGTAGGGACTGACCCGTCACAGGGAACATTGTGTAGGGACTGACTCGTCACAGGGAACATTGTGTAGGGACTGACCCGTCACAGGGAACATTGTGTAGGGACTGACTCGTCACAGGGAACATTGTGTAGGGACTGACTCGTCACAGGGAACATTGTGTAGGGACTGACCCGTCACAGGGAACATTGTGTAGGGACTGACTCGTCACAGGGAACACTGTGTAGGGACTGACTCGTCACAGGGAACACTGTGTATGGACTGACTCGTCACAGGGAACATTGTGTAGGGACTGACTCGTCACAGGGAACATTGTGTAGGGACTGACCCGTCACAGGGAACATTGTGTAGGGACTGACCCGTCACAGGGAACACTGTGTAGGGACTGACTCAACGTCTGCCGAGCAAGAGATTCCGAAAACAGTGCAAAACACCTTCACTGAAAAGCGGTTGCCGTAAGTATATTAAACAACTCAATTAGTGTAAAGGGACCATGACTTCCACACCGGCCCTTCATATATATAAGGGGAATCAGCAGACCTTCAGCTGTCTTAAAAAGTGGACTTGATAGGCTCAAGTCAGACGATGATCTGAGGGGTGTCGATGGACTTTGTGCTGTTAGCACCAATAGCCTGATTGATTAGACTATCAACTAGGGAGCCTGGTCTGAGATCCGGCTGTGGAAACGTTGACCCCTGGGATCAACAATGGTCAAGTCTACAGTTTTCCTAGTCTTACACTGAGTTACGTGTAGGTAATCTGTAGTCGAGTCCAGGGATCACAGCCTCTGCGGCCCGGTACCTGAAGAATACCTGAAAGACGCTTCCAGGGGTCAACGCCCCTGCGCCAGATCAAACACCAGGCCTCCCGGTGGATCAAGGCCTGATCAACCAGGCTGTTACTGCTAGCCGCAGTAACAGCATCCCAGATAGTTCATCAATTGCGGGAGGCAAGATCGACCTGTTCAAGACCCATGATGCCCAAGGTTGTGCATCATTGCATGTGTTTAGCAACCTCGGTTCTTCAAACTCAAAGATTTTGATAATGTGGCACGTCGGGTATATCGAACTATAGTTTATGTGACTGATTTACTGCCACCTTAGAGGAGTGGAACTATATCCACGGTTTTCACTGAATAGTATTACCTGAGGTCAGAGGTCAAGGGATCTCCCTTGACCTCCCTTACCTCTTCACAAAACACACACACACACACACACACTTGGAATTAATCAGGGTGGATATCACTAAACCTGTAGGGGTTATATAGTGCTTGGAACATGGGAGGCATTCAGCTTAAATCGAAAGAAGGAAAAATTAAGTACAATTCCTTCAATGAAGGTTCCTTCACCAATATGAAGACACCTTCCTTGAGGAGCTCACACTTACGAGATGAACCTGGAAATAAATGGTATAAAATACCGACACAATGGAAAAATAAACACATAAGCAGTATAATGTGATCCTTTATTGACAACGTTTCTCCCACACAGTGGGTTTTATCAAGTCACAGACAGATCTGTCTGTGACTCGATAAAGCCCACTGTGTGGGTGAAACGTTGTCAATAAAGGATCACATTATACTGCTTATGTGTTTATTTTTCCACGAGATGAACCTCAGGACGACGTTTCGCTCTGCCCCGCCATTATCAAGTCACAACTTTCTTTGTAGCTGAGTGCACAGTCTGGGAAACTGGGTTACTTGTTATAGTTAGCTAACATCGCTAGCTAACTAAGCTTGGAAAACAACTGCTCTTGTATTTTAGAAGATAAAAGTGGTCAAGGGGAGGTCGTAGTGGTCAAGGGGGAGGTCGTAGTGGTCAAGGGGAGGTCGTAGTGGTCAAGGGGAGGTCGTAGTGGTCAAGGGGAGGTCGTAGGGTCAAGGGGAGGTCGTAGTGGTCAAGGGGTGAGGTCGTAGTGATCAAGGGGGGAGGTCGTAGTGGTCAAGGGGGGAGGTCGTAGTGGTCAAGGGGGATGTCGTAGTGGTCAAGGGGGGAGGTCGTAGTGGTCAAGGGGTGAGGTCGTAGTGGTCAAGGGGGGAGGTCGTAGTGGTCAAGGGGGGAGGTCGTAGTGGTCAAGGGGGGAGGTCGTAGTGGTCAAGGGGGGAGGTCGTAGTGGTCAATGGGGGAGGTCGTAGGTCGTAATTCTCAATGAGAAAATGAAATTACAAATTTATATGGAGGATAAGTATAATAATGAGCGTGGAGTGGCTGGTCATAATGAGGAGAAACATGTTAATAGTAACAAAGAAAATGTTAGCAGTAAGGAAGATAATTTTTTTATCAGTAATGAAGGGAAAGGAGTTTGTTGATGGAGGCGATGAGACTCGTCCGCCACGAGTGTACACTTGTCAACAAGAATTTTTAGAAAGGACTTAATTTTAAATGAGTTCTTGTTAACTGACCAGTTTTACTTATTCGGCACGACATATTATATGGCCGGGCAGGGATACTTGAAGATGGTTTCCATGATCATGGTCCCCGCTGCCCGATCACAGACCAGGCCTCAGTGTTAACGGTGTGATCAGTGAGACTGTTGGTGCTCACTGTCAGCAGTCTTGTATAAACACTACGGTCAGGTTGGTAATGAACTATCTCGCCAGGTTTCCTCGTGAAGACGCGAGCACACTGCTAATTTTTCTCATGGGCGGGCATGGGCGGAGTGTGGGCGGTGCGGGGTGGGGTGGGTGTGCTGAGGCGTGGGGGGAGGAGAGGGTGGGCGTGCTGTGGGGTCACACATGTGGGATTATCGTGACACTCACTGTGACCCTTGACTCAACACATCCTCCTCACAGTATAACCACAAGTGATTACTTTGACTGTTTCCATAACATATATACAACCACAGATAAGTAACTTAATTAAACCTGGAGCAACAGTACTGGCGAGGCTGTGACTGACCATAACCCAGACACGTCGACATCTAGTTTAGAAAAACACGTAAGCGAACACTAGGACACATTTACTAGACAACGTTTCGGTCCTGGGACCTTCATCACTTGAAGTGATCAAGGTCCCAGGATCGAAACGTGTTCTAATAAATATGTCCTTGTGTTTACTTACGTGTTTTTGTAAACCAACTTTTCGGTATCTATTAAAAAAGTTTATACCAGGTTGACATGTAGACGACTGTCACACCAGGGAAGACGACTGTCACACCAGGGAAGACGACTGTCACACCAGGGAAGACGACTGTCACACCAGGGAAGACGACTGTCACACCAGGGAAGACGACTGTCACACCAGGGAAGACGACTGTCACACCAGGGAAGACGACTGTCACACCAGGGAAGACGACTGTCACACCAGGGAAGACGACTGTCACACCAGGGAAGACGACTGTCACACCAGGGAAGACGACTGTCACACCAGGGAAGACGACTGTCACACCAGGGAAGACGACTGTCACACCAGGGAAGACGACTGTCACACCAGGGAAGACTCGACTGTCTCAACACAATGGTCGGGAATTGTGAGAGACTTGTTAATAATGTCTTGTCTTTCTTCGCGCCATCCCCTCTGATTTTTGAATGAAACAATTACAATTAATGTTGATAATTTTCACTATTATTACAATTACAAATGATTATTAGAAGGGAGTGTGGGAGCATGGCTTTGTTGTGAGTGTCTTGCGTCGACCTCTCCCACAACCCGGCAGCGTGACGCGCAGCGCACTCTCTACGCTAAGGTTTGTCAAGAAACAGGACTAGTGTTTCCTGACGCGGATCTTAGTCATATGATGACCCGTAGCTGGAGCTTTTGGTCATCTGACCGAGGCCTTACGCTGGCTTACCCGTCCACCCCGTTAACAGTTCTGGTTATTATTATAACAATTTCTTTCTCAGTGAGAACTGGTAGGGCACTACTTTATCCTTTACTTCAACAGGAACAACTCACGTTTAATATTCGGCTGAATTGAGGCGTATAGGAAAAGTTTTTTCCAATATCCCTGTTCACCTAGAGTAAATATGTACCTAGGAGCTAGTCTACTGTTGTGGGTTTACCTCCTATGGAACAGAATCCAAACACCCTCAGCCAAAAATTTTAAAAAAATCCGCACTACTCATCTTTCTCGTGTTATCAACGGTTATCAACGGTTATCAACCCTCCGACGTTGATGACAGTAAGAACGTCTGATTTACAACACCCACACAAGTACCCTCGTCTGTCACCTCATAAGGGACCACCTCAGAGTTATCCTGGAAGACTGAGTACCACTGACCCCGGTGGCTCCATCACTCATACGAAGTCGGCTGATTTAAAGACCAGGTTTCAGGGAGCGAGCTGGTTGCCTGCAGCAGCTGCCTGTGTGGTGTGACCAAGAGGAGAATAATATCTGCCATGATTTGTGAGACTGGAGTGAAGGGTCTGGAGAAGTCATCAAGAGAGTGAGTGCTAATGAAGCAGCACCAGCATCCAGTTATACTCCTTCGATACCTTTGATATACATTTGATAAGTCCCGGAGCCCGGCCATGGGCCAGGCTCGTCTGGTGCTTGCCTGGTCAACCAGGCTATTTCTGTTGGTGGCCCGCAGCCACTTTATACTTGAAAATTACTGGAGGCATTTAATCCAGTCCTGCATACTTCACCTCGTATGTAAAGAATTATGACTGCTGATTTTATATTTTAAATGGTAACTGAGGTCATAATTATGGTAATGGTTACTGTCAGGTACTAGTGCTTGTTGTTGCTTGCTTCATGACAGGTACATGCAAGATGGTTACTGTCAGGTACTAGTGCTTGTTGTTGCTTGCTTCATGACAGGTACATGCAAGATGGTTACTGTCAGGTACTAGTGCTTGTTGTTGCTTGCTTCATGACAGGTACATGCAAGATGGTTACTGTCAGGTACTAGTGCTTGTTGTTGCTTGCTTCATGACAGGTACATGCAAGATGGTTACTGTCAGGTACTAGTGCTTGCTGTTGCTTGCTTCATGACAGGTATATGCAAGATGGTTACTGTCAGGTACTAGTGCTTGTTGTTGCTTGCTTCATGACAGGTACATGCAAGCTGGTTACTGTCAGGTACTAGTGCTTGCTGTTGCTTGCTTCATGCCAGGTACATGCAAGCTGGTTACTGTCAGGTACTAGTGCTTGCTGTTGCTTGCTTCATGCCAGGTACATGCAAGCTGGTTACTGTCAGGTACTAGTGCTTGCTGTTGCTTGCTTCATGCCAGGTACATGCAAGCTGGTTACTGTCAGGTACTAGTGCTTGCTGTTGCTTGCTTCATGCCAGGTACATGCAAGCTGGTTACTGTCAGGTACTAGTGCTTGCTGTTGCTTGCTTCATGACAGGTACATGCAAGGTGCCAGGGAAATAACTATTTAAATTTAGTATCTTACTCGCTCATCTTCCACGAACGTAGTTTGACGAACTCTAGAAATTTCCAGTAATTTACTTTTAATAAAGGTGTTAGTGTAGAGCAATATTCCAGTCACAAATAAAGATACCCAGATGTTGTAATTCTTCATCAGTATTCCAGTCTAGGAAGTGCAAGTGCCTTCAAGAATATCATCGTCCGCTTAGCATATATAGTTTGGAAGTTTTTTCTTAGTTCCAGTCTGTTATTTTCCTCACAGTTGCGATAGTAGCACCTCGATGATCCTTGTACACAACGACAAAAATCGGAGATTCCCGATCCCAAATCAGGCCTCCTGGTTGATGACCTGACCAACCAGGTTGTTGGTGCTAGAAGCAAGCAGTACAACGCATACGTCACAGCTCGGCTAATCAGGAACTAAGAATTTATTAAGTTCCCTCTTTAATAATTCCCCTTGTGTATGAAGGGAGAGTGTTGAAAATATTAGAGCCCTGGAAACACAAGTACGTAGTTGTAATAGAGCTCTGAAAGCCAGAAATCAGTAATGCAAGCCAATAAGATGCTGTGCCAGGAGCTATGTCTCGACCCCTGGAAACAAAACAAGAAGTGTCCAAGGACCACAGGAGCAAGGAACGTGTGAGCAGCAAGGGACGTGCTAGCAGCAAGGGACGTGCTAGCAGCAAGGGACGTGCTAGCAGCAAGGGACGTGTGAGGGCTGCAGACTGGTCACTAGCAAGATATCAAGTGCAAGATAATTATCACTGGAAACCCGTTTAGTAACCTGAGGAGACCAGGTCCTGAAGGGGGTTAGGAAGAGCTCAGGTGGGCCGTGAGGCGGGACGCGTGCATGCAGATGAACCACACGAACGCTAACAAGTACTTTTTTACACTCTCAGTGGAGTAGGGGAAGTGGAATGAACTGGATGTTGAGGTTGTCTGCCTACCTGCTGTCGCTTCCGGGGGTCAAAGTCCAAGGTACTCGGTCCCCAGACCATGGGAAGGTCAGCAACCAGGAGGTAGTACACGGCCCCAGGAAACATAAACCGGCAAATACAAACTAAAAAATGAGCCAGGAATGACGAGAGAGCTCAAGAGGATACACGGATAACATGAGAACACGAGACAGGTTATGATAACCTTTGATATACCTTTCAAGAGTTTCGAGAGTTTAACTACTCTCGGAGCCCGGCCATGGGCCAGGCTCGTCTGGTGCTTGCCTGATCAACCAGGCTATTGCTGCTGGAGGCCCGCTGCCCCACATATCCATCACAGCCTGGTTGATCTGGCACCTGGTGAAGATACTTGTCCAGTTTCCTCTTGAAGGCTTCTACACTGGTTCCAGCCGTGTTTCTGATATCTTCCGGATGTTGATACAGTGTTCCCTTATTGTCCCCACCGCACCCCTCCTCCTCACTGGGTTTATTTTACACTTCCTCCCATATCTCTCACTCCAGTATGTTGTTATGGCAGATGTATCTCTCTCTCCTCCGCTCCAATGAGTACATGTTCAAGACTTGAAGGCATTCCCAGTAATTTAGGTGCTTTACTGGTTAATGTGAGCCGTAAACGATCTCTGTATTTGTTCCAGCTCTGATATTTCTCCTGCCCTGAACGGGGCCGTCAGCACATGTACAATAGTTGGGTATCTTTAAGAACATAAGAAAGAAGGAACACTGCAGCAGGCCTACTGGCCCATGCGAGGCAAGTCCAAGTCTCCCACCGGCTCAAACCAATGCCCCGACCCAGCCAGGTAGTTGTTGTATGTTCGCCGGTACATCCGGCCCAGGTCTTCTCCAAATGGTGACCCGGCCATGGGCCAGGCTGTTGCTGCTGGAGGCCCGCTGTCCCACATATCCATCACAGCCTGGTTGATCTGGCACCTGGTGAAGATATTTGTCCAGTTTCCTCTTGAAGGCTTCTACACTGGTTTCAGCCGTGTTTAGGATATCTTCTGGTAAGATGTTGAATAGTCTGGGACCCCGGATGTTAATACAGTGCTCCCGTATTGTCCCCACCGCACCCCTGCTCCTCACTGGGTTTATTTTACACTTTCTCCCATATCTCTCACTCCAGTATGTTGTTATGGCAGTGTGCAGATTTGGGACCAGGCCCTCAAGTACTTTCCAGGTATATATTATCATGTATCTCTCTCTCCTCCGCTCCAATGAGTACATGTTCAAGACTTGAAGGCGTTCCCAATAATTTAGATGTTTCAATGGCTCAATGTGCGCCGTAAACGATCTCTGGATTTGTTCCAGCTCTGCTATTTCTCCTGCCCTGAACGGGGCCGTCAGCACTGAGCAGTATTCTAAGTGGGGGAGCACTAGCGATTTGAATAGTGTCACCATCGGCATTATTTCCCTTGTTTTGAAAGTTCTCAATACCCACCCCGTCATCTTCCTGGCTGTTGTGATCTTTGTCTTGTTATGGTCTTTAAACGACAGATCAGCAGACATAATTATTCCCAAGTCTTTTACGTGTTTCTTTCGTTCTATGTGGTGACCCTCTTGCGTTTTGTATATAGTGTTCCTTTTGAGTTCATTTTTTCCATACCTAAGCAGCTGAAACTTATCACCATTGAACGTCATGTTGTTCTCCACTGCCCATTGGAAGACCCTGCTTATGTCCTCCTGTAATTTTTCAGTGTCCTCTACCTTAGTGACTTTCATGCTTATTTTAGTGTCATCTGCAAATGATGATACAAAAGTGTGCTGGGTGTTTTTATCTATGTCTGCTATGAGGATGAGAAACAGCAGAGGTGCCAGGACAGTGCCTTGGGGCACTGAGCTTTTGACCTCGCTGATGCTGGATCTTGCCCTGTTCACTACTACTTTTTGTGTTCTGTGTGTTAGGAACTCAAAATCCATCTGCCTACCTTCCCGTAATGCCTATGGCCCTCATTTTGTGCGCTATCACTCCATGATCGCATTTGTCAAACGCCTTTGCAAAATCTGTGTAAATCACATCTGCGTTTTGGTCGTCCTCCAATGCCTCCGTAATTCTGTCATAATGGTTCAGCAGCTGTGACAGGCATGATCGTCCCGCTCTAAAGCCATGCTGGTTCGGGTTATGTTGGTTGTGCTGGTCCATGAACTTTGTAATCTGCCATCTCATCACTCTTTCAAAGATTTTTATGATGTGAGAAGTGAGGGCTACTGGTCTGTAATTTTTAGCTAGTGCTCTACCTCCCTTATGCAAAGGAGCTATGTCTGCACTCTTTAAGGCCTCTGGAATTTCACCTAGATCTAAGCTCTTTCTCCACAGAATACTAAGGGCTCTTGCTAATGGTACTTTGCACTGCTTTATAAATAAAGCATTCCATGAATCTGGTCCAGGTGCTGAGTGATTGGGCATGTTGGCCATTTCTTTTTCGAAATCTATGGGATTTGTACTAATGTCTGTTAGGTGGTCTGCGCAGCCTTCTGCTGGAGTGAAAAATATTTCTGCATTTTCTACCTTGCTGTCATTTAGTGGGTTGCTGAACACTGACTCATACTGTTCTTTTAGGATTTCACTCATTTCCTGTTCATCGTCCGTATACGAATCTCCTCTCAATAATGGTCCAATTCTACAGGTAGTTCTTAGCTTGGATTTTGCATAGGAGTAGAAATATTTTGGGTTTCTTGCAATATCCTGTATGGCTCTTTGTTCCCTTTGTACTTCTTCTGTCAGGTATGACATCTTAAGTTTTTGCTCTAATTCCGTGATCTCTCGGTTAAGGCTATCTCTCCTCTGTTTCAACATAACTGTGTTTTTCAGCAATTTAGTAACCCGTTTTCTTCTGTACCATCTCCTACGCTCTCTCTCTCTATCTGATCTTCTTCTGGGTTTCCTCAATGGTACGTACTTCATACATACCTTGTATGCTTCTGTATTCAGCTTCTCTAGGCACTGTTGGGGATTTAGGGTGCTCATGTCTGATTCCCATGATATGTCTGATAGCTCTTGGTTTATTTTTCTATGGTTATTAAAATTAAACTTACTGAACATTCCGTCTCTAACATTAGTGCCGCAGTTCCCTAACCCTGAGTTAATACTAGTTTGAACTTCTATGATGTTATGATCAGAGTATATTGTTTTTGTAAGTGTTATGTATCTGATTAATTCCTCGTTGTTTGTGAATATCAAATCCAGGGTATTTTCATTTCTAGTGGGATCAATTATCTGTTGGTTTAGTGAGTACTTTTCACAAAGCCTCATTAGTTCCCTGGTATGTGCCTGTTGAGCCAGGGTGCTTCCAGGAGTTATTTCTGGTATAACATTATGGTGCCTCATCTTCCATTTTACATGAGGGAGATTAAAATCTCCAAGGATTAAAATGTTTGGGGTGGGATTCTCTAGCCTATCCAGATAGCTATCTATCTTCTTTAACTACTCTGTGAATTCCTCCGCAGTTGCTGATGGTGGTTTGTATACTAGGATAATTACTAGATTCTTATTTTCCACTTTAATGCCGAGGATTTCTACTATATCATTCGTAACCTAACCAAGGATATATAGAGTTGAAGAACGGGGCCGTCAGCACTGAGCAATATTCTAAATGAGGGAGCACTAGTGATTTGAAAAGTGTCACCATCGGCATTATTTCCCTTGTTTTGAAAGTTCTCAATACCCACCCAAGTCATCGTCCTGGCTGTCGTGATCTTTGTCTTGTTATGTTCCATAAAAGAAAGGGTCAGCGTGGACACAAGTGACCAATACAATGTTCAGGAGTCATCATAGTAGACACTAGTGACCAGTACAAGGTTCAGGAGTCATCATAGTAGACACTAGTGACCAGTACAAGGTTCAGGAGTCATCATAGTAGACAGGTGACAAGTACACTTGTAGGTTGTATAAATCATTACAAGTGTTGGGTAATTCAGTGATTTTTTAAAGTAAGAGTTACTAATAATGTTTAATTCACTGCCATCAACAATTATTACCTGCCAACCTAAAGACTGTTCTGAGGGTGCCCGCCTCAGCAGCCGGGTCTCAGAACAGCCCTCCGGGTTGACGACTTGATCAACCAGGCTGTTAGTGTTAGCCAACGTAGACACCAGACCCGGCTGATCAAGCATTTATCCAGTTCTTTCTTGAAGACAACTAGAGTTTCCTTGGTGACTCCTCTTATGTATTAAGGTAGACTGTTGAAAAGTCTTGGCTCCCTTACACTTTACTGAGTTAACTCTTCTAACGCTCACTACATTCGTGTTTTGTATTGTAGGTGTTCTGCACCGTCTGCCGAGACTTGTTCTCGTAAGGAGTGGTTTCAGTGTGCAGATTTAGGACCAATTCCCCAATAATTTTCTAGGGACCTTGACAAGTTCCTGAAGTCAGTTACTTATCAACCGGGCTGTGGCTCGTACATTAGACTGAGTGTGGTCAGCAGTAACAGGCTGGTTGATCAAGCTTTGATTCCACCTGCAGGCCTTGTTTGGGACCGGACAACGGGGGTGTCGATCCCAGGAAACATCCTTCAGCTATCCTTCAGATTCTCATCTACATTCAAGGTTGTACAGTTGGAGGGACTTCAAGCATTCCCAATAATTCAGGTGCTGGACTGAACTTGTTCGTGCAGTTAACGTTCTTGGTACATCCTGTGTATCTACAACTTCAACTTCTTTAAAAGAGGCTGTTGGTGGTACCTATATATATGCCCTCAGTGTCCTTGTAATGTTTGTAATGGCTTGACAAAGCTCCTGAAGAGCGAAACGTTGCAACAAAATGTCGCATTAGTTGCACCTGTGTCCTTTTTACCTACCAATTGAAATCTGGCTTCACTGAACATCACTTTATTTCTCGTGACTCTGTAAGACCTGGGTAACAGGCGACAACTACAAGGTTCAGTACTGACACCTTTTGTTTCTTATATATACCTGTTTGAGCCGTAGACACCTGCACACCCACCTGAGTCACAAGGTGGGAGGGCCGCCCACGAGTCACAAGGTGGGCGGGCCGCCCACCCACATCATCGAGACCAGATATTCTTCATTAACTTAATAAGAGGTGTTTCCCAGCGCTGCTGCCGGTGTCAACACCCGTGGACAATTACTGGTGTTTGCTCTTAATGGTTTCTGGGACGTTCGTACGTACGTACGTGTACGTGGGTGTGGTGGTGGGGGGATCACACCAGTGTCTGGTGTGTGAGAGTTGAGTGTGAGTGGTGAGGTGATGCGTCCTGTACAAACACTGATGCTTCTCCAAAAACACTGACCACCAGTAACACAGTAACTCACTCGTGTTACGGTGATACAACTGGCCAAAGCATATGCAAAACAAAAAAATACCAAAAACTTTAGTGGAACCTGTATTGGCACTCAAGATATTCTATCACTGACACTGGCATCACAAGATGGTGCCAGGCACCACAGGGGTGTGCCAGGGGTGATCAGAGGTCACAAGGAGCTCGCCAGCAGCTCACTATCACCCACCAGACTACACCACAAAAACCTCCACACGTTACAGGCAACAGTAGCATTAACTAACAAAAATAAACGGTAAAAGAACACGTTAAAAAGCGTTTTAGTTCTGGGGACCCAAACGTTTTGAGCCTGGCCCATGGCCGGGCTCATAGAGAAACTCTCGAAACTCTTCAATGGTATATCAAAGGTAAAGGTATGTTCTAGTGTGTGCTTACGTGTCTTTCTAAACCGACTTGTCGGTATCTATTAACAAGGTTTATACCAAAAGAAAACGTGTCCGCATAATGAACGTTTGTAATAAACTCCATAAAACGTTTGTGGGTTCTCTTTCCAGGTGCCATAAACGTGACAATTCTTCCTAATTTACAAATCTTTTACTCGTGTTCCTGTAAAGAAAAAACAAAACACGTGATACGGATTATGTAAAATATTTGAAAGAACAGTTACAAGACAGCCACCCAGCGTACATAGTTACAAGACTGCCACCCAGGGTACATAGTTACAAGACTGCCACCCAGCGTACATAGTTACAAGACTGCCACCCAGGGTACATAGTTACAAGACTGCCACCCAGCGTACATAGTTACAAGACTGCCACCCAGGGTACATAGTTACAAGACTGCCACCCAGCGTACATAGTTACAAGACTGCCACCCAGGGTACATAGTTACAAGACTGCCACCCAGCGTACATAGTTACAAGACTGCCACCCAGGGTACATAGTTACAAGACTGCCACCCAGGGTACATAGTTACAAGACTGCCACCCAGGGTACATAGTTCCAAGACAGCCACCCAGGGTACATAGTTCCAAGACAGCCACCCAGGGTACATAGTTACAAGACTGTCACCCAGGGTACATAGTTCCAAGACAGCCACCCAGGGTACATAGTTACAAGACAGCCACCCAGGGTACATAGTTGTGGTGGTTGCCACCTTCACCAGAAGCTGCCACATGACACTAACTCAACACACCTAAACAAACTATTTACTTAGCTAGACCCTCGATATATAACATACAGAGGTGTGTGTGTGTGATATATATATATATATATATATATATATATATATATATATATATATATATATATATATATATATATATATATATATATATATATATATTCTTTTGAGAAACATGTCATAAAGAATGTTTCTAAAATGTGAGTTTAAAAGATAAATGAAAAAACTAAAATGGTAGCGCAATATAAACGGGACTATTTAACATACAAGTCGATAACATTAGAACAGATGTTATTTACTTTTAACATATGAAAGTAAATATCAAGATAGGCAGTGATGAACCCGTACCTGCCTAAGTAATGACAATCATGAAGACGATTAGTATAAAGTGTGCAAGAAAATTTAGATTTAGATAAATTACATGCTACAAGAGGTGTAGAATGTAAAATATACAAAACTACACTAGTTGTCAGTATCATTACCACCAGCAATGCTACTGAGCGGTGGAAATATTATTAGATTTATGGGAGAGATAAAGAGTTAAGACAAGTATAAGACACGCAGTGAACAATAACATCCTTTATACGAAAATATTTCTTGGAAAGCTTGCCAGAAATACTGTATAAATTATGACACATGGGAGAACGAAGCAGATACTATACATGACAGAGCTACTGACAAGTTAGAAACCTGTACACAACAGTAAGTATGGCAGACTTGTACTGAGGAAGTGATTTACCACAAGATATCAGAAACACGGCTGGAACCAGTGTAGAAGCCTTCAGGAGGAAACTGGACAAGTATCTTCACCAGGTGCCAGATCAACCAGGCTGTGATGGATATGTGGGGCAGCGGGCCTCCAGCAGCAACAGCCTGGTTGACCAGCCAAGCACCAGACGAGCCTGGCCCATGGCCGGGCTCAGAGAGTAGATAAACTCTCGAAACTATTCAAAGGTAAAGGTAAGGTAAGAGAAACATGTGACAACAGACGCGACCTGAAGAAATGTAGAGAGAAAGATAGAGAGAAACACTGAACAACAGCTCACAACAAACAAAACTTCAACTGTCACAAAAAAAAAGTTATGAAATATGGATATCGAAATACAATTTATTTAAATGAGAACGAAAAAATGCCAAAAGAAAACAAGGAGAGCGGAGGTTGTGGTGTGTTAAGAGTCGTTCATTACCACCCAGTTACTAACACCAGAAATGATGTAGTGAAAGTCTGCACATGAAAAAATATATCAGAATCTACTTATTGTACTTGCAAATAAATTACAACATACAACATTCTAGTTATTTAAAGACCAGTTAGTAAAAATCGAACACCGTCTGTAGGTGTGGTTCGTACGTTGAACGTCGTGGACCACAATAACCACCGTAGCAGCTCAGGTCTTGAGCCACCAGAAGGTCTGGTTTGGGACCGGGCGCGGGGGCGCTGACCCCCGTAAACATCCGTTAGGTAAACATTTTGTTTGGTGATGTGTGTCAGCATGAGGAAGTGGCAAGTAATTCTTCCTCTGTAAGCCATGCGTGTCGTAAGAGGCGACTAAAATGCCGGGAGCAAGGGGCTAGTAACCCCTTCTCCTGTATACATTACTAAATTTAAAAAGAAAAACTTTCGTTTTTCTTTTTAGATCACCCTGTCTTGGTGGGATATGACCGCTTTGATGAAATAAAATATATATGCAATAATCGCGAACAAGACATTCAAGATGCAAAACAACTAAGGGGAAAGTGGATAATAGCTCTAGGCCTTTCATGTTACAATCAATACATCTTCAGGAGCTTGCAATGTTTGCAAAAATGAGTATGAAGTCCAGGAAGACGGGTTCAAGGGAAAGACTAACTATATATATATATATATATATATATATATATATATATATATATATATATATATATATGTCGTGCCGATTAGGTAAAACTTGCGATTTTGGCTTAAATAGCAACGCTCACCTTGCCATATAAGACAAGTGAAAATTTGTGTATGCAATAATTTCGCCAAAATCATTCTGAACATAACGAAAAAAATATATTTCATTGTGTTTGTTTATTATTAAATTAATGTTAACGTATCTAAAATATATTTAGTTGGGTTAGGCTAAATTAAATTGCGCTTGTTGTAATAAGGTTAGGTAGGTTTTCAAAGTTTCTCTTGGTACAAAATTATAATTTCTTACATTAACATTAATGAAAAAAAAATATCTTTAAACGTATAAGAGAAAATTTTAGAAAGGACTTAATTTTAAATGAGTTCTTGCTAATTCACCAGTTTTACCTAATCGGCACGACATTATTATATATATATATATATATATAAAATTAGAGAGAAGTGTAGCAGCAGCGTTGTGCAGGTGTAAGTTAGGTTAGGTTCCTCTCTGGACGGGTCAGACTTGGTTGTCTCTACTCACCTGGAACACAAAACAAGGAGTTACACAAAACATCATTTACATACACACAAGTAAGGTAAGCCAGCCTCTGCATGTTGTGCAACATTCACATAAGGTAAGCCAGCCTCTGCATGTTGTGCAACATTCACATAAGGTAAGCCAGCCTCTGCATGTTGTGCAACATTCACATAAGGTAAGCCAGCCTCTGCATGTTGTGCAACATTCACATAAGGTAAGCCAGCCTCTGCATGTTGTGCAACATTTACATACACACAAGTAAGGTAAGCCAGCCTCTGCATGTTGTGCAACATACACACAACTACGACAAGCCAGCCTCTGCATATTGTGCAACATTCTCAACGAATATTTCAATGCGGAGACAACGAACATTTGACATAAATTATGTTTAAAAACACAAATGTTGTAGAAAAAATACAGTTATACCGTGTACACGTTAGAGCAGACATTGTTATACCGTGTACACGTTAGAGCAGACATTGTTATACAGTGTACACGTTAGAGCAGACATTGTTATACCGTGTACACGTTAGAGCAGACATTGTTATACCGTGTACACGTTAGAGCAGACATTGTTATACTGTGTACACGTTAGAGCAGACATTGTTATACCGTGTACACGTTAGAGCATTGTTATACTGTGTACACGTTAGAGCAGACATTGTTATACCGTGTACACGTTAGAGCAGACATTGTTATACCGTGTACACGTTAGAGCAGACATTGTTATACCGTGTACACGTTAGAGCAGACATTGTTTCACCGTGTACACACGAGAGTAGACATTTTTGGATATATAATACACACAAATTTAAGGGCAGTGTTGCAGGGAGAGGAACGAGACTACAAAGCTCAATCAAGGAAAAAGATCTTGGGGTGAGTATAACACCAAGCACATCTCCTGAGGCGCACATCAACCAAATAACTGTTGCAGCATACGGGCGCCTAGCAAACCTAAGAACAGCATTCCGACATCTTAATAAGGAATCGTTCAGGACCCTGTACACTGTGTACGTTAGGACCATACTGGAGTATGCAGCACCAGTTTGGAACCCACACCTAGCCAAGCATGTAAAGAAACTAGAGAAAGTGCAAAGGTTTGCAACAAGACTAGTCCCGGAGCTCTATGGGGTATGTCCAACGAGGAGAGGTTAAGGGAAATCGACCTGACGAAACTGGAGGACAGGAGAGATAGGGGGGACATGATAACGACATATAAAATACTGAGAGGAATTGACAAGGTGGACAGAGACACAATGTTCCAGAGATGGGACACAGCAACAAGGGGACACAGTTGGAAGTTGAAGACTCAGATGAATCACAGGGATGTTAGGAAGTATTTATTCAGTTACAGAGTGGTCAGGAAGTGGAATAATTTAGGAAGCGATGTAGTGGAGGCAGGATCCATACATAGCTTTAAGAAGAGGTATGATAAAGCTCATGGCGCAGGGAGAGTGACCTAGTAGCGGCCAGTGAAGAGACGGGGCCAGGAGCTATGAATCGACCCCTGCAACCACAACTAGGTGAGTACAACTAGGCGAGTACACGGAGGGTCGCTGACAGATGCTGTGGTGGTCACCCAGTGGTCAGCCTCCACAGTAACTTTCCCTGTAATATGTGTTGCAGAGGTCAGCCTTCTAGCAGCACATATGGTACACACTCAGGTGCAACATTACGCAACACATTCAAACATCATGCTTGATATACCTGCACATCTAACATTTCAAGCAACTACTCACCTACTTCTTTCCCACATGTGTCGCGCCCATTTTGATTTTTCCTTATTTTGATATCGATGTAGTGAAATATATATATATATATATATATATATATATATATATATATATATATATATATATATATATATATATATATTGTTTGAGTTGGTGTGGAGGTGAGACTTTGAGAATAGGAAGATCAAGTGTTATGACAGTGTCCCAGCAAAGCTAAGAGTTCTACCACACAACACACTGCTCTGCGGTGATCTGCTGTTGTCAAGGCCACAATTAATTTAACAATGGATACAAGGACGAGGTGTAGACGGAATGTAGAAGAAACTTTTATTGTGACAATGTTTTGCTTTGTGTAGAGCTTTATTACTAGTTTGATAAAGCTCTACACAGAGCAAAATGCTATGACAATCAAAGCTTTCTCTCTGCACACATCTTTTACAATAATTCAACGACGTCATAATAAATCTTCAATAAGATGTGAAGAAGGCACTCAGCAGTGCCAGTAACATCCACGTTACTTACTGAACTAACACCAAAGCTTACAACAACAACACACATCTCCAACTTTTCTGCACAAGTTGTGAAGCATTAATTAAGTGGACATAATTTCTGAGCCAGTGTCACTACCATAGTGACGGGGGATGATTGATCTTCAACCACCACTTCCTCTCCTTAAAAATAAACTCTCAAAGTTTCTAGAGAATGAAAATGTTCCAGAGGCCATACCAGGTCAGCAGCAGCATACTGCAGTATACTCAGGTAGTAGTCAACAGGGAGGCGGGAGTCAACAGGGAGGCGGGAGTCAACAGGGAGGCGGGAGTCAACAGGGAGGCGGGAGTCAACAGGGAGGCGGGAGTCAACAGGGAGGAGGGAGTCAACAGGGAGGAGGGAGTCAACAGGGAGGAGGGAGTCAACAGGGAGGAGGGAGTCAACAGGGAGGAGGGAGTCAACAGGAGGAGGGAGTCAACAGGGAGGAGGAGTCAACAGGGAGGAGGGAGTCAACAAGGGGAGTCAGAGGAGGGAGTCAACAGAGGGAGAACAGGAGGGAGTCAACAGGGAGGAGGGAGTCAACAGGGAGGAGGGAGTCAACAGGGAGGAGGGAGTCAACAGGGAGGAGGGAGTCAACAGGGAGGAGGGAGTCAACAGGGAGGAGGGAGTCAACAGGGAGGAGGGAGTCAACAGGAGGAGGAGTCACAGGGAGGAGGGAGTCAACAGGGAGGAGGGAGTCAACAGGAGGAGGGAGTCAACAGGGAGGAGGGAGTCAACAGGGAGGAGGGAGTCAACAGGGAGGAGGGAGTCAACAGGGAGGAGGGAGTCAACAGGGAGGAGGGAGTCAACAGGGAGGAGGGAGTCAACAGGGAGGCGGGAGTCAACAGGGAGGCGGGAGTCAACAGAGAGGAGGGAGTCAACAGGGAGGAGGGAGTCAACAGAGAGGAGGGAGTCAACAGGGAGGCGGGAGTCAACAGAGAGGAGGGAGTCAACAGGGAGGAGGGAGTCAACAGGGAGGCGGGAGTCAACAGAGAGGCGGGAGTCAACAGGGAGGCGGGAGTCAACAGGAGGCGGGAGTACAGAGAGGCGAGTCAACAGAGAGCGGGAGTCAACAGGGAGGAGGGAGTCAACAGGAGGAGGGAGTCAACAGAGAGGCGGAGTCAACAGAGAGGCGGGAGTCAACAGGAGGAGGAGTCAACAGAGAGGAGGGTCAACAGAGAGGCGGGAGTCAACAGAGAGGCGGGAGTCAACAGGGAGGAGGGAGTCAACAGAGAGGAGGGAGTCAACAGAGAGGCGGGAGTCAACAGAGAGGCGGGAGTCAACAGAGAGGCGGGAGTCAACAGAGAGGCGGGAGTCAACAGAGAGGCGGGAGTCAACAGAGAGGCGGGAGTCAACAGAGAGGCGGGAGTCAACAGAGAGGCGGGAGTCAACAGAGACGAGTACAGAGGCGGGAGTCAACAGAGAGGCGGGAGTCAACAGAGAAGGGAGTCAACAGGGAGGAGGGAGTCAACAGAGAGGAGGGAGTCAACAGAGGCGGGAGTCAACAGAGAGGCGGGAGTCAACAGGGAGGAGGAGTCAACAGGAGGAGGGAGTCAACAGAGAGCGGGAGTCAACAGAGAGGAGGGAGTCAACAGAGAGGCGGGAGTCAACAGAGAGGCGGGAGTCAACAGAGAGGCGGGAGTCAACAGGGAGGCGGGAGTCAACAGAGAGGAGGGAGTCAACAGAGAGGAGGGAGTCAACAGAGAGGAGGGAGTCAACAGAGAGGAGGGAGTCAACAGGGAGGCGGGAGTCAACAGAGAGGAGGGAGTCAACAGGGAGGCGGGAGTCAACAGAGAGGAGGGAGTCAACAGAGAGGAGGGAGTCAACAGAGAGGAGGGATTCAGAAATTATGGAAAGGCAGAAGAGAGAACAAAGTCGAGACTCAAATGAGAAGCAAGAGACAGAAGTGATACAGGAGACAGAAGTGATACAGGAGACAGTGATACAGGAGACAGAAGTGATACAGGAGACAGAAGTGATACAGGAGACAGAAGTGATACAGGAGACAGAAGTGATACAGGAGACAGAAGTGATACAGGAGACAGAAGTGATACAGGAGACAGAAGTGATACAGGAGACAGAAGTGATACAGGAGACAGAAGTGATACAGGAGACAGAAGTGATACAGGAGACAGAAGTGATGAGACAATATACAGGAGACAGAAGTGATACAGGAGACAGAAGTGATACAGGAGACAGAAGTGATACAGGAGACAGAAGTGATACAGGAGACAGAAGTGATACAGGAGACAGAGTGATCAGGAGACAGATGATACAGGAGACAGAAGTGATACAGGAGACAGAAGTGATACAGGAGACAGAAGTGATACAGGAGACAGAGTGATACAGGAGACAGAAGTGATACAGGAGACAGAAGTGATACAGGAGACAGAGTGATACAGGAGACAGTGATACAGGAGACAGATGACAGAGACAGAAGTGATACAGGAGACAGAAGTGATACAGGAGACAAAGTGATACAGGAGACAAGTGATACAGGAGACAGAAGTGATACAGGAGACAGAAGTGATACAGGAGACAGAAGTGATACAGGAGACAGAAGTGATACAGGAGACAGAAGTGATACAGGAGACAGAAGTGATACAGGAGACAGTGATACAGGAGACAGTGATACAGGAGACAGTGATACAGGAGACAGTGATGCAGGAGACAGTGATGCAGGAGACAGTGATACAGGAGACAGTGATACAGGAGACAGTGATACAGGAGGCAGTGATACAGGAGGCAGTGATACAGGAGGCAGTGATACAGGAGACAGTGATACAGGAGACAGTGATACAGGAGACAGTGATACAGGAGACAGTGATACAGGAGACAGTGATACAGGAGACAGTGATACAGGAGACAGTGATACAGGAGACAGTGATACAGGAGACAGTGATACAGGAGACAGTGATACAGGAGACAGTGATACAGGAGACAGTGATACGGAGACAGTGATACGGAGACAGTGATACGGAGACAGTGATACGGAGACAGTGATACGGAGACAGTGATACAGGAGACAGTGATACGAGACAAGTGATACTAGAGACAGTGATACTGGAGACAGTGATACTGGAGACAGTGATACTGGAGACAGTGATACTGGAGACAGTGATACTGGAGACAGTGATACTGGAGACAGTGATACTGGAGACAGTGATACTGGAGACAGTGATACTGGAGACAGTGATACTGGAGACAGTGATACTGGAGACAGTGATACTGGAGACAGTGATACTGGAGACAGTGATACTGGAGACAGTGATACTGGAGACAGTGATACTGACAGGATAGACAGTGATACTGGAGACAGTGATACTGGAGACAGTGATACTGGAGACAGTGATACTGGAGACAGTGATACTGGAGCAGTGATACTGGAGACAGTGATACTGAGACAGTATACTAGACAGTGATACTGTGACAGTGATACAGAACAGTGATACTGTGACAGTGATACTGAGACAGTGATACTGGAGACAGTGATACTGGAGACAGTGATACTGAGACAGTGATACGGAGCAGTGATACTGGAACAGTGATACCTGGAGAAGTATCTAATATATGGGAACAGTGATACTGGACACAGTGATATGAGGGTTGATACTCATCAGTGATTTCTGAGACAGTGATACTTGGAGAAGGATTATGATACAGTGATACTGGACGGTACTGAACGTGATCACTGGAACATGATACTGAGAGACAGTGATACTGAGGACAGTAACTGAGAATGATATGAGAGCATGATACTGGAGACAAGGAAATACTGAACAGCTGATCTGGAATGACAGTATCTGAAACAGGATCTGGAGACGTTGATACTGAGAGCAGGAACGTGCATGATACAGGAACAGAATGGGGGAAGTAAGGAGCAAATAAGCTAACATTTACCCAGTCATGCATCATATGTTGCACAATGTATCAAGCAACACAACACATCAATTATATGTTGACACGTCATCACCCACAACACAATTTTATGTTGATCTGGTATTTTGTGGAGGCAGTGATACTGGAGACAGTGATACAGGAGACAGTGATACAGGAGGCAGTGATACGGTTTACTCTTGAAAACCTGTACACTTGTTGCAGTAATGTATCTAATATATGGTGACAGCAAGTTAAATAGTCTTGGACAACGGATAATGAGTGGTTTGAGTTTCTTTACACTCCATTCCAGTTTTTATTTCCTCGATTCCTTGCAACTTAGGCGAGAAAGGCACATTATAATTTACACCTGGATAATACTGGGTTGACTGGCCCCTAACCTGCACACCGGTATCACTTCATGTGAAAACAAGATACTTGAGAGAGAGTTCAAAGTACCTCCAATAAAAAGCAGGGGCGCGACGAGTACACTGAGAACTCGATGAGTGTCAAGAGGTCCTCGACTCTTCAACGCCTTCCCTCCGTACACAAGGTAAATTACTAGCAAATCTCTGGCTGTCTTTAAGAGGCAACTGGACAAGTTCCTCGAAACAGGTCCTGGCCAGCCGGGCTGCGGTTTGCACGTTGCACTGCGTGAGGCCAGCAGGAATAGCCTGGTTGGTCAAATTTAGAACCACCGGAAGGTGTGGGGCCGCGGGGGCGTTGACCTTCAGGTAACAGTGTTGTCAGTGGCCTACTACTGGAAGACTTGGTTTATATCAACTTGGAGATCTGCAGCGTCCTTACTGAAGCCACTCGTACATATTCTAGTATCCTCTACAAAGGACGCTACGGTACTATGATTTCTCTCTGTGTTGGATATAAGAATAAGAAATAGTATTGGGGTGAATGCTGCGCCTTGCAGAACACAACTTTCCACTGTAGCAAGCAACCTCTCATTTTCTTACGTCACTATTACTGTATACGTTCTCTTAAAAAAAAAATAATTAAAAAAAATCATTTGCCCACTTTATCAATTACTCCTTTCACACGCATTTCGTGTACTGTTGCACCATGGTCATACCTGTTAAAGACTTTTGCTTTATAGTGCTCATTTATGCAGGCTCTCAGCTGTTTGTTAGTCAGCCATGTCTCGATCTATGCGATATTTTTTTCTTCTTGGTCCAGTAGTTGCGAGAGGCAGGAGCGACCTGATCTAAACCCATGGTGGCCTGAGTTGTGCAACTGTTGTGGTTCCACGTGAACAGCAGTCTTGCTTCTTAAGATCTCTCAAAGATTGTACTAATGTGGGACATCAGTGCTATTGGTCTATAGGTTTCCTGCGGTTGATGTTATAATTTTTGTGGAGTGGAGTCATGTTCATATTTATTATGGCTGAGGGATGACTCGTGTGTCTAGACTCACTCCATAGAATATTTAAAGCACTTGACAGGCGCTTCTTGCAATCCTTGATGAATATGCAGCAGCAGCAGCAGCAGCAGCATACTGCTTATGTAGCCTGGTCTTGCTTTATGTTTCCGTCTCACTTAGCTTCTCTGACCTAGCTCAACAAACAACCTTTTGACTCCATCTGCTAGATGGACGCAACCACCTGTGCATAATCTGCCTAACAGACGAAACCACCTGTCAACCACCTGTTGGTGCCACCAGGTAGCAGTTCAACCTAGGCACCACAGCCCAGCTGATCACGAAATGACTTGAAGAACCTATCAAGTTCCTTCTTGAAGACATCTAGGAGGTCAGTTAGTAATTCCTCTTATGCATGAAGGCAGGATGATCAACAACATTGCTCTCATTGTATTTATTGCACCAAAATATTTGGTTTTAATATGGGTTTACATGAACGCTGACAACACTGCGTGTATGTGAAAAAGATAGTTTTGAAGACACGCGTCTGTATATACACTGTGTTGATATACACTGTGTATACACTGTATGTACACTGTATATACACTGTGTATATACACTGTATATACACTGTATATACACTGTATATACAGTGTATATACAGTGTATATACAGTGTATATACACTGTATATACACTGTATATACACTGTATATACACTGTATATACACTGTATATACACTGTATATACACTGTATATACACTGTATATACACTGTATATAACCTGTGTGCAGGAAAATATTTGACTCTTGTGTGAGGAAGAGTAGTGAGTGTAGCACCGTCAGAGATATCAACAGCACCAGCAGTGCTGGTGAGGGAGGAATGAGGGAGAGAGCAGAGGAAGGAGGGAGAGAGCAGAGGAAGGAGGGAGAGAGGGGGAGGGAAGGAGAAAGACAGAGGGAGGAAGAGAGACCTAAAGAATACCTGAATGATAGCTACTTGAAGGACGTTGTCTGGAGTCAACACCTCCCCGGCCCGGTCCCAGACCAGGCCTGACCAGCCAGGCTGTTACTGCTGGCCGCACTCAGTCCAATGTACGAAACACAGCACTGCTGGTCAGGCAGATTTGAGGAGTGAGAGAGAGGTGAGGCGTGAGGTATGCTGGAGGTGTTGCAGTACTGTGGTGGAGGGCGTCGCCTCTTGCTCCACCTCTGACCTGTGTGCTCCCCCCCCCTCTACCTCCACCCACCCCCTCCCACACTACTGCTGCTGGTGTCTCTTGGAAACAATAGAGCCGGCACCAACAGTGGTGGAGACAATGAAGGCAGCACCAACAGTGGTGGAGACAATGAAGGCAGCACCAACAGTGGTGGAGACAATGAAGGCAGCACCAACAGTGGTGGAGACAATGAAGGCAGCACCAACAGTGGTGGAGACAATGAAGGCAGCACCAACAGTGGTGGAGACAATGAAGGCAGCACCAACAGTGGTGGAGACAATGAAGGCAGCACCAACAGTGGTGGAGACAATTAAGGCAGCACCAACAGTGGTGGTGATGACCTCAGACTGTCTCCTCACGCACGGTAAACACCAAGACTGTGGTTGCTGCCTCACACCTCTTGTTCCATCACACTCTTACCTGCCTCACACCTCTTGTTCCATCCTCTTACCTGCCTCCACCTCTTGTTCCATCACACTCTACCTGCTCACTCTGTTCCATCCCCTACCTCCCACACCTCTTGTTCCATCACACTCCTGCCTCACACCTCTGCCATCACTTACTCTCACACCTCTTGTTCCATCCACTCACCTGCCTCACTTTTCCTCCTACCTGCCTCACACCTCTTGTTCCATCACACTCTTACCTGCCTCACACCTCTTGTTCCATCACACTCTTACCTGCCTCCACCTCTGTTCCATCACACTCTTACCTGCCTCACACCTCTTGTTCCATCACACTCTTACCTGCCTCACACCTCTTGTTCCATCACACTCTTACCTGCCTCACACCTCTTGTTCCATCACACTCTTACCTGCCTCACACCTCTTGTTCCATCACACTCTTACCTGCCTCACACCTCTTGTTCCATCACACTCTTACCTGCCTCACACCTCTTGTTCCATCACACTCTTACCTGCCTCACACCTCTTGTTCCATCACACTCTTACCTGCCTCACCTCTTGTTCCATCACACTCTTACCTGCCTCACACCTCTTGTTCCATCACACCCCCCTTACCTGCCTCACACCTCTTGTTCCATCACACTCTTACCTGCCTCACACCTCTTGTTCCATCACACTCTTACCTCTCACACCTCTTGTTCCATCACACTCTTACCCTGCCTCCCCACCTTGTTCCGATCACACTCTACTGCTCACACCTCTACACCTTCGCTCACTTGTTCCACACACCTTACTGCTAACCTTTGCCATCACCTTATGCCAACCTTTCAACACCTTACCTGCCTACACCTCTTGTTCCATCACTCTTGCTATGTGCTAAACTCTGTCATACACACTACCTGCCCACACCTCTGTTCCATCACCTCTTACGCTCACCTCTGTCCATCACATTACCCTACACCTCTTGTTCACATCACACTCAGCCTTGCTGGCACCCTGTTCATCACCTCTTACTCACTCACATGCTTGTTCATCACATGTGAACCTGCTACACCTCTTGTTCCAGTGAACTTTACTGGACACTTTCAGATGGGCAGCTGTACAATAGGTGGAAAACATGTGTATTGGAATAAAAGTACGAGGTGTAAAGTCTTGGAAAATACAGGTAAAGGTGGAAAATACATGTGTGGTGGAACAATAACAGTTGTAGTGTACAATAGGTGGAATCAATAGTGTGTAAGGTGGAAAATAGTGTGTAAAGGTGGAATAATACAGTGTGTAAAGTTGGAATAATACAGTGTGTAAAGGTGGAATAATACAGTGTGTAAAGGTGGAATAATACAGTGTGTAAAGGTGGAACAATACAGTGTGGAGGTGGAACAATACAGTGTGGAGGTGGAACAATACAGTGTGGAGGTGGAACAATACAGTGTGGAGGTGGAACAATACAGTGTGGAGGTGGAACAATACAGTGTGGAGGTGGAACAATGCAGCGGATAGGGGTGGAACAATAGTGTGTGTGAAGGTGGAACAATACAGTGTGAAGGTGGAACAATACAGTGTGGAGGTGGAACAATACAGCGGATAGGGGTGGAACAATAGTGTGTGTGAAGGTGGAACAATAGTGTGTGTGAAGGTGGAACAATGGAGTGTGTGAAGGTGGAACAATCAGTGAGGTGGTGAAGGTAAACAATGGGTGTGTAAGGTGGAACAATAGTGTGTGAAAGTTGGAACAATACAGTGTGTAAGGTGGAACAATAGTGTGAGGTAAACAATGAGTGTGAAGGTGGAAAATACAGTGTGTAAGTGGGAACAATACAGTGTGTTGGAAAAGGTTGGAACAATAGAGTGTGTGGAGGTGGAACAATACAGTGTGTGAGGTGGAACAATACAGTGTGTGGAGGTGGAACAATACAGTGTGTGAGGTGGAACAATACAGTGTGTGGAGGTGGAACAATACAGTGTGTGGAGGTGGAACAATACAGTGTGTGGAGGTGGAACAATACAGTGTGTGGAGGTGGAACAATACAGTGTGTGGAGGTGGAACAATACAGTGTGTGGAGGTGGAACAATACAGTGTGTGGAGGTGGAACAATACAGTGTGTGGAGGTGGAACAATACAGTGTGTGGAGGTGGAACAATACAGTGTGTGGAGGTGGAACAATACAGTGTGTGAGGTGGAACAATACAGTGTGTGGAGGTGGAACAATACAGTGTAGAGGTGGAACAATACAGTGTGTGGAGGTGGAACAATACAGTGTGTGGAGGTGGAACAATACAGTGTGTGGAGGTGGAACAATACAGTGTGTGGAGGTGGAACAATACAGTGTGTGGAGGTGGAACAATACAGTGTAGAGGTGGAACAATACAGTGTGTGGATGTGGAACAATACAGTGTGTGGAGGTGGAATACAGTGTGTGGAGGTGGAACAATAGTGTGTGGAGGTGGAACAATAGTGTGTAGAGGTGGAACAATAGTGTGTGGAGGTGGAACAATAGTGTGTGGTGGTGGAACAATAGTGTGTGGAGGTGGAACAATAGTGTGTGGAGGTGGAACAATAGTGTGTGGTGGTGGAACAATAGTGTGTGGAGGTGGAACAATACAGTGTGTGGAGGTGGAACAATAGTGTGTGGAGGTGGAATACAGTGTGTAGAGGTGGAACAATAGTGTGTGTGGAGGTGGAACAATACAGTGTGTGGAGGTGGAATACAGTGTGTAGAGGTGGAACAATAGTGTGTGTGGAGGTGGAACAATAGTGTGTGGAGGTGGAACAATAGTGTGTGGTGGTGGAACAATAGTGTGTGGTGGTGGAACAAGGTGTTCACACAAGGATGCAGGTGTGGTCATCACTCAGTGATTGTGTCCTGTGCGAACAGAGGCAGCCTCCACCAGCTGGCTCTCCCTGGCACTGTGTCAAGGAGGCACAATGCGCATATACACAATGCCACACACTGAGGCAAGGTCACATTAAGTCCCTCTAGTGCCTTCTCCCTATATCATTAGCATGCACGCTGCTAGCACCAACAGCAAGGCTGACCAGGCAGTGGCTAAAGAATCTGGAGTTGTAGTTCAGACTGACAGACAAGAATGAGTGCGGTGCCACTAGAAGACAAGAACCTGGAGTTGAAGCTGGTCTCCAGGACCTGGGGATTGATCCACAACTAATACAAGGCCTTTACATTGATGACAAAAGGAAAATGAGTGAAATAGTGAAGCCACAATACGACTGTGTTGAGTGAAGCGCTCAGCTGTCTCCAGATAGAAGACCCAGTGAGTTCTTCATGAGAGTCAAAACACTGTCAATAACTTCACAATTTCCGAGGTAGACCTCTTCCCAGTTAACTTTGAAGAAGCCATCGACAATATTGCCATGCTTTCTCCTCCGTGACCAGACTAACAAAATTCCATAGTCATTACAAATTGTAACAAACCACTATCTCGGACCTTCAGTGTTTGTTTTATAGAGAATCCTGGACAATGGTGTTATCCCACAGTTATTGAAAAACACTGATATTACCACACTTCACAGTAAAGGCATTAAAGTAATTGCGAAAAGCTATAGACCAATAATCCTAACTTCACACATTATCAAAATCTGTGAACGGGTCTTACGAAGACTGCCATTATTATTATAATCAAAAGAAGCGCTAAACCACAAGGACTAAGACTGCCAGTCACATGGAATCACAACATTTGCACAATGCAGGGCAACACAGGTTTAGAGAAGGTCGCTTCTGACTTTCACATCTGCTAGATCATAACGATGCGGTCCTGGAAGTTCAATGCCGATGTTGTTATAGCACACAAGGGGTGTAAAAGGAATAACTGAAAGAGTAGGCACATGGATATTTAACTTCTTAAACAGACCCCAGAGAGTAGCAGTAAACAGCGAAATCTGAGACTGCCACAGTGAAAAGCTCTATTCCGTTTCTCATTCTTATATCTGACACTGACAATGGCATAAATCATAGCATAGCAACATCCTTTAATAACACACAATCTCTGAGAGATTCTGGTGTTAGGTTTAACTAGGTCAGGCTTCAAATGTTCCGCTGTGTAAGAAAGGAGGAAATAAAGACTAACAGAGTTCAGGTCAAATTCAAATAATTCACTAAAATAAAAGTTCTGAGTCTGAGGAGTAATGACGTCACATCTCACATTCAAGAATCACAACAATGTTACCATTGCTACCACAAGCAAAATGATCTCACACTCAAGAATCACAACAATGTTACCATTGCTACCACAAGCAAAATGATAGGCTGAATAACTAGAACTCCGAAAACAAAAGATGCCGAACCACTGATGGTAAAGTCACTTGTTTTCTCCAGGACACTGCTGTATACTGATGGCCTTCTTCAATGCAGGTGAGATCACAGAGCTGAAAAACGTACAGAGAACCACCTTCACTGCTCATATACACTCAAACATATGAACTACTGGGAATGCTTGAAGTACCTTCAACTGTATTCCTTGGTACGTAGGCGAGAAAGGTACATAATTTCCTGAAAGAACTGGTCCCAAACCTGAACACCGAAATCACTATGATAACAGGGGGCGTGGGGAACAGTGCTAAGTAGCTTCAATAAAAAGCAGGGACACGACGAGTACACGAAGAGAGAACTCAGTGAGTGTCAGAAGTCCCCGACTCTTCAACGCTCTCCCTCCGCACATAAAAAGATTACCATCAAACCTCTGGCTCTCTTCAAGAGGGAATTGGACAGGTTCATCAAATCAGTTCGTGATCAGCCAGGATGTGGTTTGCACATTGGAATGCGTTAGGCCAGCAGTAACAGCCTGGTTAACCAGGCATAGATCCTCCAGGAAGCCTGGTCAGGGACCCGGCCACGTCGGTGTTGACCCCTGGAAACGTCCTTCAGATATCATGTAGGTATCGGGGGACAGACTGCATACCTTTACCTTTGATGAGTTCCAAGAGTTTTTTTTACTCCCAGAGCCTGCCCTTGGACCAGGCTTGTCTTGTGCTTGCCTGGTAAACTAAGCTGTTGCTGCTGGTGGTCCGCTGACCCCACATATTCATCACAGTCTGGTTAATCTGGCACCTGGTAAGGATACTTGTCCAGTTTCCTCTTGAAGACTTCTACACTTGTCCCAAAAGTGTTTCTGATACCTTCTGGTAAGATATTGAATAGTCTGGGGCCACTGTGTCCCTGCTTTTCACTGGATTAATTTTGCACTTCCTCTCATATCTCTTACTCCAGTATGTTATGGCAGTGTGCAGATTTGGGACCAGGTCGTCAAGTACTTTCTAGGTATATATTATCAAGTAGGCCTGAAGGTTGTCTCTAAGACCAGAGGAGTCATCTCCAGAGGTGCTTGACGCTGACTACACAATAACGATGCAATTGGCACTAATATGAACGAATTTAAGTCACTTCTGCATGACCACTGTTATTGCCAAACGCTGCTCTCTCTTTCTTGCTTGCCCCTCCTCCCTCCTTCCTCTCTCAATTTCTCTCTCTTTCTCCATGAACACACACACACACATTACCTATGAATGAACACACTATACGACCAATAAAGTTACACTATACCAACACTATTCAACTTTCTGAGGCTAGAACATAACCCAAATGGTCAACTAACTTATTCAATGATATCAGTGTGTCTTCATCAACCCTTTAAGGAACCAACCGGAGTGAGAGAAGGCAGCTCTTTCCCGCCTACCACAGTCGCAGTACTCACTACCCTAAAACTTCAGACGAAGTGAACATCTCAATCTTAACTTCTCCAACTGTCTCCAGTAGTCACCTCCGTCTTGGGCAATAATGATACCCAAGTGTTACATGTGTTATCTACTTGTCGATATCGTATATCATTAATGAAGTAAAGTACACATCTGCCACACACCTGTGTAAAGATGAGACATGTAGAAATGGAAATGAGATAAGCCGAAAAGATAAGATGCTGTTAGGAAGCATGAAGATGGCCTAGGACAAGTGAGGTATGGTGGAGTAGGTGTGTTGAGAAGCTAGACACAGTAGGTGGTGGTTACTGTTGCTTGCTGCCTTACTGAACCCCAGCCTCACTTCCGGATCACAACCGGAAGGAATAGCTAAAACCTTCAAAACAAGAAATGCCAAGACACTTGATACTCTAGGTTACTTGTTCTCTCAAGGCTGGAATACTGCTGTATACTAAGAACACTTAAGTCAGGCGAAGTTGCAGATGTACAGAATGTAAAGAAAACCTTCACTACTTGTATAAATTCAGCCAAGCACCTGAAGTACTGAGGATGCTCGAGCCTTGAAGTCCCTCGAATTGTACTCACTGGAAGGTAGACGAGAAAGCTACATTATAATATATGCCTGAAAATGTCTCGGGAAAACTGGTTCAAAACCTGCACACCGAAATCATTCCCTCCGAAATCAAGAGACTTGGCAGCTGCCATAAAATAACCCCAGTAAAGAACGATGGTGTCGCAAATACACTAAGAGATAACAGTAAGTGTAAGGGGTCCAAGGACTCTTCAATAGCCTTCCTTCATACACAAGTAGAATTACCAGACCTCTGGTTGCTTTTAAGTGCGACTCTGAAAGACAACCATAGTGAAAATAATGTGAAATATGATGAGTCACAGGCTGAAAGGAAGAGGATGAGCAGCAGAAGCAGAAGCAGAAGCAGAAGCAGAAGCAAGAGCAGGAGCAGCAAGAGCAGAAGCAGCAGCAGGAGCAGCAGCAGGAGCAGGGATCAGGAAGGTCAAGGAGGGTGTGAGGGAGTCACGGGAGGTGGTGTGCAGTTTATGCAGGTAGGGAAGTCTTGGAGAACAAAGAGTACTTGAATCAAGAGTGCCACTTTTCCTCTGAGTGTGCAACAGTGCCACTCATCCTGACGAGTGAACATGAGGCCACATAATCCACACTACACTTTATTTTGGGGCCACTCTTCTTTACTTCAACATGGAGGACTACACTTACTCCAGACCTGCCATACTAGTCACACATGGAGGACTACACTCACTCCAGACCTGCCATACTAGTCAATACAGTCTGGAAAATTTAGACAAACTGAATCCGCATGAAGATAAAGCTTCACTATTTTCTCCACAGGTCTTTAGCAACAGGTGGAACTCTTATCAAGGCTTTACTGAAGCCTAGTTAATCACAGTTATACACTTTATGATAGTCCCAGATTTTAAACACTTAGTGAAAACATTAAGTGAAGAACGACCCAAATAAGTTTGGGGACAAGATTTTTCATGACCCTTCGTATACAAGGGTAATTACCAACAGACCTTTAGCTGCCAGGGAGCTTGTTACAGACCTTTAGCTGCCAGGGAGCTTGTTACAGACCTTTAGCTGTCAGGGAGCTTGTTACAGACCTTTAGCTGTCAGGAGCTTGTTACAGACCTTTAGCTGCCAGGAAGCTTGTTACAGACCTTTAGCTGCCAGGGAGCTTGTTACAGACCTTTAGCTGTCAGGGAGCTTGTTACAGACCTTTAGCTGTCAGGGAGCTTGTTACAGACCTTTAGCTGTCAGGGAGCTTGTTACAGACCTTTAGCTGTCAGGGAGCTTGTTACAGACCTTTAGCTGTCAGGGAGCTTGTTACAGACCTTTAGCTGCCAGGGAGCTTGTTACAGACCTTTAGCTGCCAGGGAGCTTGTTACAAACCTTTAGCTGTCAGGGAGCTTGTTACAGACCTTTAGCTGTCAGGGAGCTTGTTACAGACCTTTAGCTGTCAGGGAGCTTGTTACAGACCTTTAGCTGTCAGGGAGCTTGTTACAGACCTTTAGCTGTCAGTGCATGCACCACAACATGCACCAAGCCGAGACCTAGTCTTGGACCGGTCCTAGGAGACTCCAGTAATGGACATCAAATATCATTGTTATGACGAGTGGAGATTAATCAAATGATATTCTTCTCGTTTATTTAACCTTGTATCCGCTATTAAATACAATATTTTGACTAGTGAGGTCAGGAACATAAAGTATGATTATTACTATATCAGGATGGTGTGAACCCTCACAGGCCAGTGCCTTAACCACTCGGCTGAATGGTTAAGGCACTGGCAATCTTCAATTTTTGAGTTCTATGTTGTAGTGTATTGTTGTGTTGTTGTGGTGTGCGGGTGAGTGTCTGTGTGTCTCACTGCCGCTCTAGAAACTATCCTGCCATCGACTTTATACCTCCAATATTATAGATGCCTATAATGTTATTCTGGCGACAAGCATCTGTGCAAGAATACTTCCCAATGTGCATCTGTGTTAACTGCCAGGCTTGTGATGTGTTGCTGTGCCAGTCTTGTGCATGTATTGCTTACCAAAATTTGAGCTTTTGCATGTGTTGCTGTGCACACGGCTTGTGCATGTGTTGCTGTGCCAGGCTTTTGCATGTGTTGCTGTGCCAGGCTTGTGCATGTGTTGCTGTGCCAGGCTTGTGCATGTGTTGCTGTGCCAGGCTTGTGCATGTGTTGCTGTGCCAGGCTTGTGCATGTGTTGCTGTGCCAGGCTTGTGCATGTGTTGCTGTGCCAGGCTTGTGCATGTGTTGCTGTGCCAGGCTTGTGCATGTGTTGCTGTGCCAGGCTTGTGCATGTGTTGCTGTGCCAGGCTTGTGCATGTGTTGCTGTGCCAGGCTTGTGCATGTGTTGCTGTGCCAGGCTTGTGCATGTGTTGCTGTGCCAGGCTTGTGCATGTGTTGCTGTGCCAGGCTTGTGCATGTGTTGCTGTGCCAGGCTTGTGCATGTGTTGCTGTGCCAGGCTTGTGCATGTGTTGCTGTGCCAGGCTTGTGCATGTGTTGCTGTGCCAGGCTTGTGCATGTGTTGCTGTGCCAGGCTTGCTTGTGCCATTGCATGTTGTGCTGTGCCAGGCTTGTGCATGTGTTGCTGTGCCAGGCTAGGGTTTGTGCATTGTGATGTGTTGCTGTGCCAGGCTTGTGCATGTGTTGCTGTGCCAGTGTCATGTTGCTGTGCCAGTTGTGCATGTGTTGCTGTGCCAGGCTTGTGCATGTGTTGCTGTGCCAGGCTTGTGCATGTGTTGCTGTGCCAGGCTTGTGCATGTGTTGCTGTGCCAGGCTTGTGCATGTGTTGGGGCTTGTGCTGTGGCCAGGCTTGTGCATGTGTTGTGCCATTGATTGCTTGTGTGCATGGTTGCTGTGCCAGGCTTGTGCATGTGTTGCTGTGCCAGGCTTGTGCATGTGTTGCTGTGCCAGGCTTGTGCATGTGTTGCTGTGCCAGGCTTGTGCATGTGTTGCTGTGCCAGGCTTGTGCATGTGTTGCTGTGCCAGGCTTGTGCATGTGTTGTGCCAGGCTTGGCATGTGTTGCTGTGCCAGGCTTGTGCATGTGTTGCTGTGCCAGGCTTGTGCATGTGTTGCTGTGCCAGGCTTGTGCATGTGTTGCTGTAGCCAGGCTTGTGCATGTGTTGCTGTGCCAGGCTTGTGCATGTGTTGCTGTGCCAGGCTTGTGCATGTGTTGCTGTGCCAGGCTTGTGCATGTGTTGCTGTGCCAGGCTTGTGCATGTGTTGCTGTGCCAGGCTTGTGCATGTGTTGCTGTGCCAGGCTTGCTGGACCAACAAACTTTACAATAAATATTTCTACTAAGTGCGCCATGACACTTGACAACACAGCAGCTTCCAGAAACATGAAAAATAATTTGATGACCTAGAATGTTCAGCACCCAAGAATGTTTAGCACCCAAGAATGTTTAGCACCCAAGAATGTTCAGCACCCAAGAATGTTTAGCACCCAAGAATGTTTAGCACCCAAGAATGTTCAGCACCCAAGAATGTTCAGCACCCAAGAATGTTTAGCACCCAAGAATGTTTAGCACCCAAGAATGTTTAGCACCCAAGAATGTTTAGCACCCAAGAATGTTCAGCACCCAAGAATGTTCAGCACCCAAGAATGTTCAGCACCCAAGAATGTTTAACACCCAAGAATGTTTAGCACCCAAGAATGTTCAGCACCCAAGAATGTTCAGCACCCAAGAATGTTCAGCACCCAAGAATGTTTAACACCCAAGAATGTTTAGCACCCAAGAATGTTCAGCACCCAAGAATGTTCAGCACCCAAGAATGTTTAGCACCCAAGAATGTTTAGGATCCACGTCAACATGGGTTAAGAGTAGACTTCATCACAACTCGCGCAGGTGACAGGTAGATTAAACCTCTGGGTAAACTGCAAGGTATCCTGAAGAAGAGTAGCAACATCGTGTCTGTCACAACAGTTGACAAACTTACGGACACAATGTGAGAAAACCAAAAGCTGATGTAATCTACACGGATTTTGCAAAAGGATTTTAACAAATGCGACCATTGAGTAATGGATCAAAAAATGAGGTCAATGGGAATAACAAGAAAATAAGGCAATAAATATACAAATTTCTAACACTTCACAAAGTAGTGGTAAACAGAACACTTTACTGTTGTGCAGTAAACAGAACACTACTGTTGTGCAGTAAACAGAACACTTTACTGTTGTGCAGTAAACAGAACACTACTGTTGTGCAGTAAACAGAACACTTTACTGTTGTGCAGTAAACAGAACACTACTGTTGTGCAGTAAACAGAACACTTTACTGTTGTGCAGTAAACAGAACACTACTGCTGTGCAGTAAACAGAACACTTTACTGTTGTGCAGTAAACAGAACACTTGACAAAGTGGTAGCAAAGAAAACACTTTACAGTGTTAGTAAACCAAATTTCACAGAGAGGTAGTAAAGAAAATAAAGTTGAGTCTGAGTAAAGAAAAGTGTACCCCAAGGCACGCTCTTAGCACCCCGAGGCACGCTCTTAGCACCCCGAGGCACGCTCTTAGCACCCCGAGGCACGCTCTTAGCACCCCGAGGCACGCTCTTAGCACCCCGAGGCACGCTCTAGCACCCGAGGCACGCTCTTAGCACCCCGAGGCACGCTCTTAGCACCCCGAGGCACGCTCTTAGCACCCCGAGGCACGCTCTTAGCACCCCGAGGCACGCTCTTAGCACCCCGAGGCACGCTCTTAGCACCCCGAGGCACGCTCTTAGCACCCCGAGGCACGCTCTTAGCACCCCGAGGCACGCTCTTAGCACCCCGAGGCACGCTCAGCACCGAGGCGCTCTTAGCACCCCGAGGCACGCTCTTAGCACCCCGAGGCACGCTCTTAGCACCCCGAGGCACGCTCTTAGCACCCCGAGGCACGCTCTTAGCACCCCGAGGCACGCTCTTAGCACCCCGAGGCACGCTCTTAGCACCCCGAGGCACGCTCTTAGCACCCCGAGGCACGCTCTTAGCACCCCGAGGCACGCTCTTAGCACCCGAGGCACGCTCTAGCACCCGGCCTCTAGCACCCCGAGGCACGCTCTTAGCACCCCGAGGCACGCTCTAGCACCCCGAGGCACGCTCTTAGCACCCCGAGGCACGCTCTTAGCACCCCGAGGCACGCTCTAGCACCCCGAGGCACGCTCTTAGCACCCCGAGGCACGCTCTTAGCACCCCGAGGCACGCTCTTAGCACCCGAGGCACGCTCTTAGCACCCCGAGGCACGCTCTTAGCACCCCGAGGCACGCTCTTAGCACCCCGAGGCACGCTCTTAGCACCCCGAGGCACGCTCTTAGCACCCCGAGGCACGCTCTTAGCACCCCGAGGCACGCTCTTAGCACCCCGAGGCACGCTCTTAGCACCCCGAGGCACGCTCTTAGCACCCCGAGGCACGCTCTTAGCACCCCGAGGCACGCTCTTAGCACCCCGAGGCACGCTCTTAGCACCCCGAGGCACGCTCTTAGCACCCCGAGGCACGCTCTTAGCACCCCGAGGCACGCTCTTAGCACCCCGAGGCACGCTCTTAGCACCCCGAGGCACGCTCTTAGCACCCCGAGGCACGCTCTTAGCACCCCGAGGCACGCTCTTAGCACCCCGAGGCACGCTCTTAGCACCCCGAGGCACGCTCTTAGCACCCCGAGGCACGCTCTTAGCACCCCGAGGCACGCTCTTAGCACCCCGAGGCACGCTCTAGCACCCCGAGGCACGCTCTTAGCACCCCGAGGCACGCTCTTAGCACCCCGAGGCACGCTCTTAGCACCCCGAGGCACGCTCTTAGCACCCCGAGGCACGCTCTTAGCACCCCGAGGCACGCTCTTAGCACCCCGAGGCACGCTCTTAGCACCCCGAGGCACGCTCTTAGCACCCCGAGGCACGCTCTTAGCACCCCGAGGCACGCTCTTAGCACCCCGAGGCACGCTCTTAGCACCCCGAGGCACGCTCTTAGCACCCCGAGGCACGCTCTTAGCACCCCGAGGCACGCTCTTAGCACCCCGAGGCACGCTCTAGCACCCCGAGGCACGCTCTTAGCACCCCGAGGCACGCTCTTAGCACCCCGAGGCACGCTCTTAGCACCCCGAGGCACGCTCTTAGCACCCCGAGGCACGCTCTTAGCACCCCGAGGCACGCTCTTAGCACCCCGAGGCACGCTCTTAGCACCATTACTGTTTGTCATCGTCATGGAAGACACAAAAGCACTGAACCAAAATAAGTCTGGAAGTTAACTCAGAAAAACGTCAAAGGGAAATGAGCAAATGAAAATAAGATGTTTAATTGTGTCAATCATTCCTCAAAATTCCTAAGTTACTCTCCCACTCATGAAAGGAAATTCAACATACAAATAAAAATAACTGAAGTAAAACTCTTGACTTTTTACGTAACTTTCTTAGAATTTCTTTATAAACGTTATTTATGATAAATTAGACACGTGTTCAATACTTGGGTATCAATAAAGATACCCAAGAGATGTACATGTTTGTAATTTATCAACTTGTCGGTTCATTGAACCATTTATCTACAAACATTATTTATGCTAGTTTAGGGTAGGTTAAGTTAGGTTTATTACGTTAAATCATCAATTCATGTTAAACATTTTGGGGAATAAGTCCGTCCAGTGGAAGAGAAGACTAAGTTGAAAGAAAGAGGTGGTATCAGTGTTTACAGGTGTGTGGAGATCCAGAGATAATCAATCTCCGCGGTGGTATCAGTGTTTACAGGTGTGTGGAGATCCAGAGATAATCAATCTCCGCGGTGGTGTCAGTGTTTACAGGTGTGTGGAGATCCAGAGATAATCAATCTCCGCGGTGGTGTCAGTGTTTACAGGTGTGTGGAGATCCAGAGATAATCTCCGCTGAGGTCAATGTTTACAGGTGGAGGATCAGAGATAATCAACCGCGGTGTGTCAGTGTTTACAGTGTGGACGAAAAATTCCATCACGGAAGATCCAGAGATTGTGGTAAGACGAAGGATGGAATGCAGTTTGCAACCATCCCAAGACAAGATTGTCGAATAGAACCAAGATCAAGTCAGTTATACAATTCCTGGAGGATGCAGCGGAGTGTATTAAAGAGAACTACTCATCGTGGGAAGTTTAATCAAAGAAATTAACAGAGAACTGGGAAATCACGCGGTGGACCAGGTATACGGAGAAAATGTAAGAGATAGGTACTGGGATTTTTATGAGCAATTATTTTAAAAAAATACCACGAGAATACACAGAGAGAGAGAGAGAGAGAGAGAGAGAGAGAGAGAGAGAGAGAGAGAGAGAGAGAGACATACAGAGAGAGACATAGAGAGAGACAGACAGACAGACAGACAGAGAGAGGGGGAAAGAATTAATCAGCAAGACACTAATAAGACGAAACTGAAACTGAATCACTATAGACTAGTGACCATATTATCTTTAGTTGTGAATACCTAGTCGATGTAGAGATGGTGATAAGCGAGGGTACAAGTAATGAGACCACAGTAGAGACAGAGTTCCTGAAAGAAGTACAAGGGTAAATAAAAGCTTAAACAACACACTAGATAACAAGAAGCTACTTACATTCTATGTAAAGAAACTACAGATTTATATCAACAAGGTGGGAAGTAAATACAAGGTCCATGATTTACGAATCTCAAGTAAAGCTAATGGAGAATATACATAAGAACTAGGAATGACTACAAAAGGATAAGAAGGTAAGCAGATATGAAAGAGGTTGAGCCAAGAACTATGACTCAACTTTTGTTCCCTACTTAAACAGTAATTCGCGGTTAACAAGGTAGGACTATATATACATTCGTCAGTCCCCTGATGTGGTGACTGTGTGAGGGGAAGTAGCCAGAGAGGTAGAGTGGAAAGGTTGCCACCATGGTAGTGAGGAGAGACAGAGACACTGGTAATGTTGCTCTTGTAGAGTTGTGGTAACTCACCCGCCCACCCAGGAAAAGGTCACTCTTGATCCTGCTGCCCTACACGCCCTTCATTACCCCCCCCTCCTCACCTCACCTCTCAAACCTTTACCCATACCACTCACTAGTCTCTCCCTCCCTCACCTGCCTCTCCTCCCTTCCTACCTAACTAGCTTCCCCACCCTCCCTCTCACACCTGCCTCTCCCACCCTCATCTACCTTCCCCCTATCATCACACACGAGTGGTCGAGCAGCGCGCGTGTGTGTGCGCGCGCGTGTGTGTGTGTGTGTGTGTGAGAGCATCACACACACCTCAATACCGCATGGAACCACTACCAGTTTTATGTCAAAATAAAGTGAATCCTATGCGTACTTGCCAATGATGTTAAACTAATTAGATGAATGAGAACGTCACCGAACAGACTTCACATTACTAGGAGCTGAAGTTGCAAGGGTACCAAGTATGTGGTAATGCGAGTTCAAGCCCAGCTAGTACAAGGTACTGGCCCATGCTGGGCACCTCTTCCTCACACTTAAATACGCGAGTGGAAGTGGTTCATTTTTTTAAGCTACCCACGGTGCTACTCACGGTGTTACCCACGGTGCTACCCACGGTACTACCCACGGTGCTACCCACGGTGCTACTCACGTTGTTACCCAGGGTGTTACCCACGGTGCTACCCACGGTGTTACCCACGGTGCTACCCACGGTGTTACCCAGGGTGTTACCCAGGGTGTTACCCACGGTGCTACCCACGGTGCTACCCACGGTGATACCCACGGTGCTACTCACGGTGTTACCCAGGGTGTTACCCAGGGTGTTACCCACGGTGCTACCCACGGTGCTACCCACGGTGTTACCCACGGTGCTACCCACGGTGTTACCCACGGTGCTACCCACGGTGTTCACTTATACGACAATAACCGACGGCTTGTTCTGGTCACAACTCCAGCGTCAAGCCAATGCTTTCCTATATCCTTAATAAATTTAAATATATCCAGCTTAAATCCACTGCTGCTAATCCTGTCCTGGTTATATATTTTCAGTACTTTATTTATCCGTTTTTCCTTGTGTATATTTCACTAATATCTCACTCAACGTTACGTAGTTTTAGTGTAAAATTGGTACATTTAGTGTCTTCGCATGAAAGATCTCTGATACAGATGATTAACTTCGTCATTCTTCTCTGGATGTCTTCCAGTACATTTGTGTTTATTCTGTAACATGAAGACTGAAGAGCATGTCTGAGGCTTTACCAACCATACATGGACAGTCTCAGAATATTCAACATCTTACCAGAAGACATCAGAAACAGGAACACTGTTGGGACAAGTGTATTAGTCTTCAAGTAGAAACTGGACAAGTATTTTCACAAGGTGCCAGATCAACCAGGCTGTAATGGATATGTGGTGAAGCGGGCCACCAGCAGCAACAGCCTGGTTGACCAGGCAAGCACCAGACAAGTTCGGCCCAAGGCCGGTCTCTGGGAATAGAAAAACTCAACCAGATCTGGTGTAGGACCGGGTCGCCGGGGCAGTGACCCCCAGAATCAGCACTCAGAGATGTGAGTGCCTTGAGCCATGGTACCGGAGAGAATACATAATAAACCTCAAGGCTAACTTCTTCACTTCAAGGGATGCCTTAATGCTGAAGAGCTCTTGATCCATAAAACTGAAGCTACCCTTTTTTAATAAAAACGTAATTTTCTGCCATTCCCACGGCGCTGTATGACTCTTACCTACCTGGAGGGTGTTGGGGTTCAACGCCCTAGCGGCCCAGTCCTTGACCAGCCCTCCCGGTAGATCAGGGCCTGATCAACCAAGCTGTTACTGCTGGCTGCAAGTAGTCCAACGTACGAGCCACAGCTAGGTTGGTCAGGTACTGACTTTTGGTATCTGTCCAGCTCCCTCTTGAAGACAGCCAAGGTTCCCCAAATATAATACAAAAAGTTGAAGAGTATTCAAGGTGTGAGTGTATCATGGGTGTAATTACCTTATCCTTGTGATGTCTTGCACAGCTTCGGAATTTAAATGCTCAATTAGATAAATATTTTGAGCTCAACCAGGCAAGCGTTCGTTATATCCACCGTGAGGCGGATACGTACAGTATATAGTGAATAGCTGAAGGTGAAACCAGGGAGGTAGTGAGGTGAGAGACTGAGTTATGAGGGAGGAGGTGAGGTGAGGGAGAGGTGGCGGTGAGGGAGAGGTGGCGGTGAGGGAGAGGTGGAGGTGAGGGGGAGGTGGCAGTGCGTGATCACAAGCAGTGTGTAATGGAACGTGACAACAAGCTCATCCTGTGCTTCCTCTGAGTTTATCTATGATTGCTATATTCTTATTCTCTTCTTTGTGCTCACCTATGATTGCTATCTTCTCTTCTCTGTGCCCAAGCATATGTTCTCTCCTGCCTCCCTGCATACTAATACATCTAAGCTAATAAGTTTTGAATAACAAAGAAGAGTGTAATCAATGAGGGTCGTCAGTGAGGAAGACCACAACAACAACACATTACAACTCCCACACCTGACAACACCAGCAGTTAGGTTCATAAATTATGCTGAGTGGCCTTGACGGTGCTGCTGTAATTACCTGACTGCTTGTTAAGTTGCAGTCTGACCAGTAACATTCTAGTTACATAAATACAAAACAAAGAGTATGAATATAGTAGGCCTACTAAGTCCATGCTAGGCTGCTAGATTCAGTGACGCAACTTAAGATAACAAATTATTCTGTAGAGAAGCTATGCATAATTTGAATACAAAATAATATATTAAACAACAGACATTATTAAAAATTATATAACTGTTCAAAGTAAAATTGTCTAAATTTAACTTAGAAGAGCTTATTAATAATAACTTAAAAGTGTGCTAAATTTTTAAAACATTTCTCTGTAGTGTATATAAAATATATTAATAACAGAGGACATGCAAAAAAAAAAATTCATTAATATCAGTGAGTAAAGTCATGAGGCTGACACAGACACTCACGAGTACCAGAGAGAAGTCAGTGGGTATACGAGGCTGACACAGACACTCACGAGCACCAGAGAAGTCAGTGGTATACGAAGCTGCACGAACTCACGAGTACCAGAGAAGTCAGTGAGTATAGAGCTGACACAGACACTCACGAGCACCATAAAGAAGTCAGTGAGTATACGAGGCTGACACAGACACTCACGAGTACCAGAGAGAAGTCAGTGGGTATACGAGGCTGACACAGACACTCACGAGCACCAGAGAGAAGTCAGTGAGTATACGAGGCTGACACAGACACTCACGAGCACCATAAAGAAGTCAGTGAGTATACGAGGCTGACACAGACACTCACGAGTACCAGAGAGAAGTCAGTGGGTATACGAGGCTGACACAGACACTCACGAGTACCATAGAGAAGTCAGTGAGTATACGAGGCTGACGCAGACACTCACGAGTACCAGAGAGACGTCAGTGAGTATACGAGGCTGACGCAGACACTCACGAGCACCAGAGAGAGTCAGTGAGTATACGAGGCTGACACAGACACTCACGAGTACCAGAGAGAAGTCAGTGGGTATAGGCTGAGCAGACACTCGAGCAGAGAGAAGTCAGTGATACAGCTGACACAGACACTCAGAGTACCAGAGAGAAGTCAGTGGGTATACGAGGCTGACGCAGACACTCACGAGTACCAGAGAGACGTCAGTGATTATACGAGGCTGACGCAGACACTCACGAGCACCAGAGAGAAGTCAGTGAGTATACGAGGCTGACACAGACACTCACGAGCACCAGAGAGAAGTCAGTGAGTATACGAGGCTGACACAGACACTCACGAGCACCAGAGAGAAGTCAGTGAGTATACGAGGCTGACACAGACACTCACGAGTACCAGAGAGAAGTCAGTGGGTATACGAGGCTGACGCAGACACTCACGAGTACCAGAGAGACGTCAGTGATTATACGAGGCTGACACAGACACTCACGAGCACCAGAGAGAAGTCAGTGGGTATACGAGGCTGACGCAGACACTCACGAGTACCAGAGAGACGTCAGTGATTATACGAGGCTGACACAGACACTCACGAGCACCAGAGAGAAGTCAGTGGGTATACGAGGCTGACACAGACACTCACGAGTACCAGAGAGAAGTCAGTGGGTATACGAGGCTGACACAGACACTCACGAGCACCAGAGAGACGTCAGTGGGTATACGAGGCTGACACAGACACTCACGAGCACCAGAGAGACGTCAGTGGGTATACGAGGCTGACACAGACACTCACGAGCACCAGAGAGAAGTCAGTGGGTATTACGAGAGCTGGAAATAAATGGTATAAAATACCGACACAATGGAAATATAAACACATAAGCAGTATAATGTGATCCTTTATTGACAACGTTGCGCCCACACAGTGGGTTTTATCAAGTCACAAACAGATCTGTTGTCAATAAAGGATCACATTATACTGCTTTTGTGTTTATATTTCCATTACGAGCGGTTATCATGCGTGTCGAGGAGTAACTTGCTTAACTATCAGTTGGTCTCTTCAGTCATTACAGATGGATCCTGTGCAGGAGGTGATGAAGGTGACCAATGTGATACCTGTTAACATAGAGGGTCAGTCAATACTGACCAGTCAACCTGAGCTCAACACTGGCAAGATTAGTCAAAGATATAAATGCAGTGGAAATGTTGTACAAATAAAGAACTCAACTGGTTTATCTTCATGGTTGATATCTAGTCCTTGTCTGCACCAGTGGTAAGATTGTTGCCTGCACCAGTGGTAAGATTGTTGCCTGCACCAGTGGTAAGATTGTTGCCTGCACCAGTGGTAAGATTGTTGCCTGCACCAGTGGTAAGATTGTGGTCTGCACCAGTGGTAAGATTGTGGTCTCCACCAGTGGTAAGATTGTGGTCTGCACCAGTGGTAAGATTGTGGTCTGCACCAGTGGTAAGATTGTGGTCTGCACCAGTGGTAAGATTGTGGTCTGCACCAGTGGTAAGATTGTGGTCTGCACCAGTGGTAAGATTGTGGTCTGCACCAGTGGTAAGATTGTGGTCTCCACCAGTGGTAAGATTGTGGTCTCCACCAGTGGTAAGAGTGTGGTCTCCACCAGTGGTAAGAGTGTGGTCTCCACCAGTGGTAAGATTGTGGTCTCCACCAGTGGTAAGAGTGTGGTCTCCACCAGTGGTAAGAGTGTGGTCTCCACCAGTGGTAAGAGTGTGGTCTCCACCAGTGGTAGAGTGTGGTCTCCACCAGTGGTAAGAGTGTGGTCTCCACCAGTGGTAAGAGTGTGGTCTCCACCAGTGGTAAGAGTGTGGTCTCCACCAGTGGTAAGAGTGTGGTCTCCACCAGTGGTAAGAGTGTGGTCTCCACCAGTGGTAAGAGTGTGGTCTCCACCAGTGGTAGAGTGTGGTCTCCACCAGTGGTAAGAGTGTGGTCTCCACCAGTGGTAAGAGTGTGGTCTCCACCAGTGGTAAGAGTGTGGTCTCCACCAGTGGTAAGAGTGTGGTCTCCACCAGTGGTAAGAGTGTGGTCTCCACCAGTGGTAAGAGTGTGGTCTCCACCAGTGGTAAGAGTGTGGTCTCCACCAGTGGTAAGAGTGTGGTCTCCACCAGTGGTAAGATGTGGTCTGCACCAGTGGTAATGTGGTCTCACCAGTGGTAGATGTGGTCTGCACCAGTGGTAAGATTGTGGTCTCCACCAGTGGTAAGAGTGTGGTCTCCACCAGTGGTAAGAGTGTGGTCTCCACCAGTGGTAAGAGTGTGGTCTCCACCAGTGGTAGAGTGTGGTCTCCACCAGTGGTAAGAGTGTGGTCTCCACCAGTGGTAGAGTGTGGTCTCCACCAGTGGTAAGAGTGTGGTCTCCACCAGTGGTAAGAGTGTGGTCTCCACCAGTGGTAAGAGTGTGGTCTCCACCAGTGGTAAGAGTGTGGTCTCCACCAGTGGTAAGAGTGTGGTCTCCACCAGTGGTAAGAGTGTGGTCTCCACCAGTGGTAAGAGTGTGGTCTCCACCAGTGGTAGAGTGTGGTCTCCACCAGTGGTAAGAGTGTGGTCTCCACCAGTGGTAAGAGTGTGGTCTCCACCAGTGGTAAGAGTGTGGTCTCCACCAGTGGTAAGAGTGTGGTCTCCACCAGTGGTAAGATTGTGGTCTCCACCAGTGGTAAGATTGTGGTCTCCACCAGTGGTAAGATTGTGGTCTCCACCAGTGGTAAGATTGTGGTCTCCACCAGTGGTAAGATTGTGGTAAGATTGTGGTCTGCACCAGTGGTAAGATTGTTGTCTGCACCAGTGGTAAGATTGTGGTCTCCACCAGTGGTAAGATTGTGGTCTCCACCAGTGGTAAGATTGTGGTCTGCACCAGTGGTAAGATTGTTGCCTGCACCAGTGGTAAGATTGTTGCCTGCACCAGTGGTAAGATTGTTGCCTGCACCAGTGGTAAGATTGTTGTCTGCACCAGTGGTAAGATTGTGGTCTGCACCAGTGGTAAGATTGTTGTCTGCACCAGTGGTAAGATTGTGGTCTCCACCAGTGGTAAGATTATGGTCTCCACCAGTGGTAAGATTGTGGTCTCCACCAGTGGTAAGATTGTTGTCTCCACCAGTGGTAACATTACTAGACAATTTAGTCACCTTGGATATGATCTGATCAATAAATCTCAACAAAGTTGTTCTTGCAAGGAGAATTTACTAGATTTTTTCCACTAGAGTATTTGAGACGGTGGACCTTGATGTAGCACATGACGGTGGACCTTGATGTAGCACATGACGGTGGACCTTGATGTAGCACATGACGGTGTTAACTTGGACTTTGGCAAATACTTTAACAATTTCCATCCACAGGGATGTTAGGAACTACTTTTTTAGTCTTTGGGCGATGAGAAAGTTGTGGGGAAAAAAACTTGTATACAGCTGACGACATTTATTAGAGGAAACGTTTTGCCATGAGTGATGAACTAAGAAACGAGTATAAGTGGTGGCAGGAGTCAGGTGGCAAGCTGGGGGGGGGCAGTGGTAGTGTTGGGGGTGATGGTGACAGCAGCAGCAGCAGCAGCACAGTAGTGGTGAGATATTTTGGGTTAAGATGGCGTGAGCATCATGTTGCGGTGGTCTCTAAAATGGTCAGTGTAATCTTGGATATAGTGTAATTGTCGGACGTCTGAGATGTTGTGTTACTAAGGAAAACGCACTTCATCAAGAGGTAGTTTACCTTAAGAGAGTTCCGGGGGTCACAACCCCCCTCACACTCCTGAAGGATACCCGAGAGATGTTTCCGGGAAACGACGCCCCTGCAGCTCGGTCCCAGACCAGGCCTCCTGGTGGATCAAAGCCTGATCAATCAGGCTATTACTGCTGGCCTGCATGTAGTGCAACGTACGAACCACAACACAGCTCCGGTCCCAGAACAAGCCTAGAAGGGGCTAACGTTGCTGCGACTTTCATTTACATTTTAAGTATAAGAGGAGAAATATTCATGATTTTTTCTGTAATTCTTGATGGTCATTAGGGTGTATTTAACGTTCTTCAATCTGTTACGACCATTTTACTCTTCTATAAACAACATAAAATGAGTTCCTTGAGTGAGTCGACTTTCTTCTTTGTCTACTCTTGATTTCTCTACTCTTCATTCTGACAGTACCAACAGCCGTATTGATCAGTCTATCAACCGGGAGGCCTGGTCTGGGACCAGACCGCAGGGGACGTGACCCCGTGAATCGACTAAGACAACCTACCTGGAGTGTTTTTCTAAGCTTGTCTGGTGCTGGCCTGGTCAACCAGATTACTGCTGCTTCCACCTGTGTCATGTGGCAGTATTTGGGCACTCCTTCCTCCCAGCTGCTGCACTTGGGACATCTCTGTTGCCTTGTTAAGAGCTCCTGTCTCTCAGCTACCGCAGTTGAGAGACACTGTTGTGCCACAAACAGAAAGTTGATCTCACAGTCACACTTGAGCGGCTGACGTGTGCTGGTCGTGTAATAAATACCTCGTGCAGAAATACCCGCTCGAGTGCCAAGGTCGAGTGAAAATGTTCTGCTCCGGAACCAGGGGACGGGAGCTATGACCCCAAGCGCTGTCAATAGTAAACAAGTAGGTAAACTAAACGCTGGCTCATCACTGGTCAACAAATTTTCAACAGTTTTGTGCTTCAGAGAAAAATAAAGGCATTTCACTAAGATTTTTGTTATGTTAAATAATATGCATGTGACCATAATAACAATCGATTGGCTTAGGTTTCCAAGGAAATGTATTTACACATTTTGCATATATATGTCCTGCCGAATAGGCAAAACTTGCTATTTTCGCTTAAATAGCAACGATCTTCTTGCTGAATAAGGCAAGCAAAAGTTTGTGTATGCAATAATTTCGCAAAAATCATTCTGAACCTATAAGTCGTGCCGAACAGGTAAAACTGGTCAATTAACAAGAGCTCATTTAAAATTAAGTCCTTTCTAAAACATTTCTCTTATACGTTTAAAGATATATTTTTTTCATTTATGTTAATGTAAAAATTAATAATTTTGTGCCAAAAGAACCTTAGAAAACTTACCTAACCTTATTATAAAAAGCGCAATTTAATTTAGCCTAATCCAACTAAATATATTTTAGATAAGTTTACAATAATTTAATAATAAACAAACACAATGAAATATATTTTTTTCGTTAGGTTCAGAATGATTTTTGAGAAATTATTGCATACACAAATATTCGCTTGCCTTATTCGGCAAACAAGAGCGTTGCTATTGAAGCCAAAATTGCAAAATTTTACCTATTCGGCACGAATAGGAGGGAAGGTGGGGTAGGGGTCGGCCTAGGAAAGGTTGGAAGGAGGGGGTAAAGGAGGTTTTGTGTGCGAGGGGCTTGGACTTCTAGCAATCATGCGTGTGTGTGTTAGATATGAGAGAATGGAGAGAAATGGTCTTTAGGATTTGACGCGCTGTTGGTGTGTGAGCAAGGTAACATTTATGAAGGGATTCAGGGAAACCGGCAGGCCGGACTTGAGTCCTGGAGATGGGAAGTACAGTGTCTTCACTCTGAAGGAGGGGTGTTAATGTTGCAGTTTTATAACTGTAATGTAAGAATGACTGTGGCAAGAAAGTGATGGGGTGAATGATGAAAGTTTTTCTTTTTCAGGCCTTGGTGGGAGACGGCTGATGTGTTAATACACACATTATATGCATACAGAGAAAGATCGCAGTCAGCAAGACTCGATACTGCTACTGGGGAGGGTCAAGATTCCCAGAGAGCGCTCTTATTCACTTAGCCACGAATGCCAAGTGGAATTCGTGGCTGAGTGAATCTTGACCCTCCCCAGTAGCAGTATCGAGTCCTGCTGACTGCGATCTTCTCTGTATATACCGCTGATTTCTGCGTGCGTGATGCATTAATATATATATATATATATATATATATATATATATATATATATATATATATATATATATATATATATATATATTTAACGTAACATATGTGGATAATGAATTCACTTACATTGGTTGAACCCGAGGCTTGTTTGCTTGTCTCCTATATTGCACTTCTGGACTCCATTTTCCTTGGTGGAGGTTCTCCATGAACAAGATGTCCTGGTGGAATAGTTCACAATGTTCATCGCTGACTGCTCCGCAGTTAGCCGGGAAAAAATCTAGGTGCGACCGGAGGAAACGTATCTTTAAAGCCCATTTTTTTTTATAGAACAACCGCAGGCTTTCCACTAGCTAACAGTAATTGTCAGCTTTGATATTTCCCCAGAAAATTGGTTCCTACTAACCGGAAGACATCTTTCTCACCAACTACGATACGGTTAAGATGCTCATATTTAAGCTCGCGAATCTGTGGACCAACAACTACATCCTTCTTGATGTTCGCTTCAATGAACCTTGAGAGTTTACCACCGAGGTCCTTAGAGGCTGCAGCCGTTTTATCCATAACAGATATTTTCACGAGGCCTAGTTTGATGTGTAAGAGCGGTGACAAAATTCTGCTCAATTCTACAAATGGAGGATACTTAATTTTTTTTTGTTTTGCTCCAGGTTGCAACGAGTCTCGGAGTTGAAGATTAAGTCACATGTGCAACAGTTAGGCTGAGGGACTGACCACTTCAAATACTTTTTCTCCAAGGTTGATGGACTGATTACGTTATCTTTATTTATAACACTACTACTCCCTTTGTATTTGAAGAAGCCTACTGTGTAGGCGAAACGTTTCATCAATAAAGATGCCCAACTATTGTACATGTGTCTTAATCCTCAACTTGTCGGTATTTTATAAAATTTCCAACGTGAGTCTCAGAGTGGTCAATCCTTCTTGATATAATGAGAAGTCTTCCCTCAACTATAATATTCACACAGAAAAGAACAACACTTGGTGTGGTCGCTGCAATCCTAGCAAGGTTGCAACAACTTTCAAGTTTCCACAAAGCTGCCAATGATTATGTTAGAATTCATGAATTTCAAAATCTGCTTCATGTTAACACGTTTCCTTCATGTGGCCTGCATAGCCAATGGAACTAATGGCAACACTGATGCCAACATGCAACAAAGCAGTCTTTAGACTCAACTTCGCTGAATCAATAAACAGTCTCCACTCGTCAAGAATATTAATAATATTTAGGTCTGCCATCAGACCATCGATGTCGTTGCAAGGAAATTCCATTAATGTAATCTTGAGCCCAACAGTTCAGCCTTTCTCTTCGGTACTTTTAAATCTCTGATAAAGTCACTTAATCCATTCTGAGTTATGTGCAGTTTAGAGGATATCAAGTTATAAAGATATTCAGGGTCTTCTGAAATTGAAGATTCACAAGATTCGTAGAGGCTCCGTCACCCTCCTCGTCCTCTGACTCGAGGAACACTGAGTTTGGGAATAGGTAGTCCTTCGCCGTGAGGTACCGGACATACAGCAGAGGGTTTGTCTTGCAAATACCTTTCCTAACTGGAGGGAGGGACCATGCAGAAGTAACAATTGGCTCCGTCCACACCACTGACACTACAAAAGACACAGATTTCCTTTTCCGATTCAACCACTGACGAAGGTTTGTTGCACAAGTATTGCAGCATGTGTGGAGCCCAGATCTTGGCCTGATCTCCAGTCTTACAACCAAAATAAAGGTGAAAGTCTTCCCTAACCACAGCAGTTATAAAATACTGTTGCAATGCAGAAGTCAGTTTTCCACAAACATGTTATCTACGCTGTTCGTGCAACTATGAGGCATTTTTATCCAAATCTGCCTAAAAAATCAGTCAAAAGCAAACACTAAGAAGAGTCTGACACATGTGAACTGTTATGACTTCCGAGACAGAAATGATACAATCCAGTTAGTAGGGTGATGTAATACCTGAATTCCGAGTGGATCGATCTTTTTTGCCATTAGAGTTGCCAAAAAAAAACAGTGTCCAGGTCATCTTAAGTTGCATAACTGGTGTTCTATTCAATGCAAGGCTCTCTTCATCCCCTCAAAAAAAAAAAAAAAAAAAGAGCCGATAAGAAATATAGGAAACTGTATTTATTTTTTAAACAATTACGCACTAAATGAAGAGTTTCCCTTGTAGAGTTACTTCACCCTCCTCCCGTCTCAAGTTAAGGATAACAACAACTAGCCTGAGCTCATATCTTCATAAGCAGACCCAATTTGCAATTTTAATCACTTCCTTACTCTGTGACCCTAAATTGGTAAAGAATAATTAGTTTCATTTCCAAATCATTTTGGATGTAGAGAGTTATTCATTAAAAAGAAAAATATATCTAACACCACTACATTGAAAACAAGATAAATCTAAAACGGCCACCATGAAAAAAATCCAGAATTACCCGTGATTGGTTTCAAGAGTTGTTTTTTTTACTTTCACAGTCCAGCCTGGTGCCAGGTTTTTGTTTACTGCCTGTTCAACCAGGCTGTTGCTGTTTTGCTGACCCACATATCTTCAGCTTGGTTGATCTAGCATTTGGTAGAGGTGGTGATCCAGGTCCTCTTGAACACTTCTATACATTTTGTGATAATATTTCTAATATTTGCTGGTAGCAGGTTGAAAAAGTCTTGAAATATAGATGTTGATACAGTATAGATGAATAGTTCAGAGAACCGACAAGGAGTTTTGAGGTAATCAGTCCCTCAGTCTTGAGTCTATGTAATCAGTCCATCAATCTTGAAAAGATTGGAAAATTTCTGAAATATTTCGAGGTCAGAGACGTGAGTGATAATTCGGGATAAAAAGCACAGTGGGTGTAGAGCAAGACTCGGTCAGGTACTGCACTGCTCTACCTATCACATTCCACTACCAACATTTATTTTTCCAGCACATTTTATTCCCCTGGGTCCGACCCACAACAGTGTTAACACCGGTATATATTTAAAGTGCTAGATAGGCAATGGCAGCAGGTGTGTAGGAAAGTGATCCATGTTTCTCCGCGCCTGGGAATCAAACTCGGGACCTTGCTATTGTGAGTAGAACGCTCCCACTAGCGAGCTAGGTGGCACCACCAGGATGGTTGAGACACCGTGATCGAGGGCCAACACTACCCTCCTGGGTTAGGTTTCCTTCTGTCCTAATGTTACCCCTCCCCTCCCGAACCCACCCCGTCCCAAAACACCTTAACCCTCCCCCCCCCCCACTCCCCCTTTCCCACACGACATCTTTCAAGGTATAAACACTGAACCCAAGTTAAACTATCGTACTAAAGATAACCTCATTGTCTTACTGAAGTCAAGCAATTTCCCCAAACAATGACTCGTGTACTAAGAATGCAGAAGCCGCACACTTTGATGTACCGCAGTCCGACCCTGGGCCAAGCTTGTCTGGTGCCTGCTTGATCAATCAAGCTGTTGCTGCTGGCGGCCCGCTGGTCCCATATCCATCACAGTCTGGTTGATACGCCACTTGGCGGAGGTACATGTCCAATATTCTCTTGAAATTTTCTACCCTTATTCCGGCAAATTCGAAACGTTTCAGCAGTGAGACGTCAGTCACTATATGTACGATGGGTAAGATCACGCAAGGTTATATAGTCGAGAAAACCCAGAGTAAAGTAGGATCCAGTAGATTATCAGCACTTACCATGTGCAGGGGTAGGCGGCACCTTGCTTCATTAATGATGATAATTAAGAAACTTGTGCAACATTAGTGTATCTTTGTTCCAGAATGAATTTACACAAATGTTGCACAAGTGTCTCATTTATCAACTTGTCGGTTTTCTAAACCATTTATTCATCAATGATCATGTGTGGCGGTGATACTATAGCTTCCTGCTTTGTGTAGTTGTTTTTATCACAGCATTGAGAGCTCTAAACAATGACATCTGTTGAGATTGGGTTCTGATCATTTGTACTCTGGCCCAACCAATTAAATGTCCCTTGTGTTCCTGTTGCACGCATATCTGGAGTCGTTAATTCTAGGGGACAAATTCCTGCTTGTCTCTCCTAGGTATTTCTTGTAACAGTGACCACACGGAATCGTGGAAGACACAGCAGTGTTTACTGCCCACTGGAAGACTTCGCTTATATCCTCTTCCAATGCTTTCGTGTCTTCTACCTAGGTGACTTTCACGTTTATTTTCGTATTGTTTGTAAATGATCAAAGCTGTGGCGGGTGTTTGTATCTATATCTGCAACGAAAATGAGAAACAGTAAAGGCGCCGCCAGACCCATGTTTAGGCTACTAAACTTTTTACTTTGTTAAGACTAGATTTTCCTTTGTCTACTACTACTACTGTGTTCCATTCCTCCAAAAAATTGAATATCCATTTGCTTACTTTGTGCGTTATACTAACCGACTTCACTTTATGCACTATCGCTCCGTGAAAGCCATGTAGACCACATCTCCATTTTATAATATCCGGGATAATGAAGATAACTTCATAAAAGTTATTTGTGTTGTGTGTGGGAGAGACCAGCCTGAGACAATTCTCAAGTGATAGTAACTCCAGCTACACTGAATATAAACCTTTCACGCTGCCGTAGCTGATGAAACTTTAATGGAATACCTGGCGATATCTTCCTCGCTTTACTCAAGTCTCCCAGCTAAGGCTAATAGATTTCAACACTACGTACGAACCCCATCCTGCGTGATAGAATATAACAGGGAAACATAAGAAAGAAGGAACACTGCAGCAGGCCTACTGGCCCATGCGAGGCAGGTCCAAGTCTCCCGCCGGCTTAAGCCAATGCCCTGCCCCAGCCAGGTCAGGTTACATTCACTTAAGGAAGGAGCACGGCATCTGACCTAGTAGCACAAGCTAGTCAGGTACAACTCACACCCACCCGCACCCACTCATATATTTATCTAGCCTATTTTTAAAACTACACAACGTTTTAGCCTCTATAACTGTACTCGGGAGTTTGTTCCACTCATCGACAACTCTATTACCAAACCAATGCTTTCCTATATCCCTTCTGAATCTGAATTTATCCAACTTAAAGCCATTGCTTCGAGTCCTGTCAATACAAGATATTTTTAGCACGCTATTTACATCCCCTTTATTTATTCCTGTTTTCCATTTATATACCTCAATCATATCCCCCCTAATTCTACGCCTTTCTAGAGAGTGCAGATTCAGGGCCCTCAGTCTATCCTCATAGGGAAGATTTCTGATACATGGAATCAACTTAGTCATCCTCCTTTGTACGTTTTCCAGAGCATTTATATCCATTCTGTAATACGGTGACCAAAACTGTGCAGCATAATCTAGATGAGGCCTAACCAAGGATATATAGAGTTGAAGAACAACCTGAGGACTCCTATTATTTATGCTTCTTGATATGAAGCCAAGGATTCTGTTTGCTTTATTGCGAACACTTATGCACTGCTGTCTTGGTTTTAGATTACTACTAACCAGAACTCCTAAATCCTTTTCGCAATCAGTAGTATTAAGATCTACATTATTTAGTTTATATGTGGCATGGTTATTGTCCTGTCCAATATTTAGAACTTTGCATTTATCTATCCATTGTTCCCACTAACATATAGAATAGGGTAGCAGCCCTTCAGTCATCTTCCCACAGTTATACCCTCAACTCTTCACCCTCCCCCCACCACACACATCCCCACCTACCCCTCCGTCACCACCCCTCCAAGATGACCCCCCCTTCCCCTCAATCCCAGAGACCCTCTCGACCCTTAGCCCCTCGGTAGGACACTTAAGACGTTGCCACCCCCACCCCAGGAGCGGGGAGCATGAGGGGGAGAATGAGTGAGGTGCATGGATAAAGTCCGCGACGGAACGTCAGCGTCGGGGAAGAGAAAGAAAACGCCGGTGAGCTAAGAAATGAAGGTAGAAGCAACAGAAGGATAGATGGTCCTTTTTCATTTAGTTTAATAATCCCCTTACCACCCTTGGTTTAATAATCCCCTTACCACCCTTTTTTTAATAATCGAGCAGGAGAGCAGGGAGCACTTGACTTGTACTCACTGGAGCGCAGGCGAGATAGATACATCATAATCTACACCTGTTAAAGTCAGTAATGTCAGTGGAAAATTCTAAAGAGACTGGTCCATAATCTACACACATAAATCACTCCTTACGAAAGTAAAAGACTTGGCAGGGGGTGCAACATACCCCCCAGTGAAAAGTAGGGGCGCCATTAGTACACTAAGAAAAAAACACAGTAAGTGTCCGGGGCCCAAGACTATTCAACAGCCTCCCACTAGGCATAAGGGTAATCACCAATAGACCCCTGGCTGCCTTCAAGAGGGAACTGGACAGATACACAAAGACTCCAGGCACTGGAGTCTACCTACCTCCAGACTCCAATGCCGGATCAGCCGGGCTGTGGTTCGTACGTTGGACTATGTGCGGCCAGCAGTAACAGTCTGACTGATTAGGCCCTGATCCACCGGGAGGCCTGGTCATGGACCGGGACGCGGGAGCGTTGACCCCCGGAATACCCTCCAGGTAGACTCCAAGCAAGTAAGGGGACCAAGACTCAACAATCTCCCTTTATACCACAAGAGGAATTACCAATAGATCCCAGCTGTCTTCAAGAGACAAACTGATAAGTTATTTTTTTAAAGTTAGTTGCTGATCAATCAAGCTGTGGTAGATACGCTGTAGTGCGTACTGCTGACACCAACAATCTGGTCATTTAGGCCAGCAAGCATCTGGGGTCCCAGACTATTCAACATGTTACCAGAAGATATCAGAAACACGGCTGGAACCAGTGTAGAAGCCTTCAAGAAGAAACTGGACAAGTATCTTCACCAGGTGCCAGATCAACCAGGCTGTAACGGATATGTGGGGCAGCGGGCCTCCAGCAGCAACAGCCTGGTTGACCAGGCAAGCACCAGATGAGCCTGGCCCATGGCCGGGCTCCGAGAGTTTACCTGGAGAGAGTTCCAGGGGTCAACGCCCCTGCGGCCCGGTCTGTGACCAGGCCTCATGTTGGATCAGAGCCTGATCAACCAGGCTGTTACTGCTGGCCGCACGCAGTCCAACGTACGAACCACAGCCTGGCTGGTCAGGCACCGACTTTAGGTGCCTGTCCAGTGCCTGCTTGAAGACAGCCAGGGGTCTATTGGTAATCCCTCTTATGTATGCTGGGAGGCAGTTGAACAGTCTTGGGCCCCTGACACTTATTGTGTTGTCTCTCAACGTGCTAATGGCACCCCTGCTTTTCATTGGGGGGATGTTACATCGTCTGCCGAGTCTTTTGCTTTCGTAGGGAGTGACACTCGTGTGTAAGTTTGGTACTAATCCCTCTAGGATTTTCCAAGTGTATATAATAATGTATCTCTCCCGCCTGCGTTCCAGGGAGTAAAGGTTTAGGAACTTCAAGCGTTCCCAGTAATTGAGGTGGTTTATTGCAGTTATGCGTGCCGTGAAGGTTCTCTCTACATTTTCTAGGTCAGCAATTTCACCTGCCTTGAAAGGTGCAGTTAGTGTGCAGCAATATTCCAGCCTAGATAGAACAAGCGACCTGAAAAGTGTCAACATGGGCTTGACATCCCTGGTTTTAAAGGTTCTCATTATCAATCCTGTCATTTTTCTGGCAGATGCGATTGCTAGTGTTATGGTCCTTGAAGGTGAGATCCTCTGACATGATCACTCCCAGGTCTGACCCAGCAGCGGGGGGCGCTGACCCCCGGAGACGACTCCAGGTAATATGAGGAGAGTATACTGGAGGCATAATAACCCCCCCATCAGCGCCCCAACACCTCCACACCCAAACCCCCCTCTCCTCCACACACCCTCTCCCACACCCCTATTCCCTCACACCCCCACACATGCAATAAGACCACACTTAGGAGGAAACACATAATTCAGGGATTAAAGGTGGTGAGTGTGGTATTGTTAGGTGAGGGTCAAAGGAGGGGTGGGGGGAGTCACAGGGGAGAGGGACATGAGGGGTGAGGGGAAAGGGGAGACAAGAGGGGAGGATTACAAGATGTTAGAGGGTCTCTCAAAGAGTGGAGGTGGAGGGTGATTCAGTATATGGAGTGGTGGTGGAGGGTGATTCAGTGTATGGAGTGGTGGTGGAGGGTGATTCAGTGTATGGAGTGGTGGTGGAGGGTGATTCAGTGTATGGAGTGGTGGTGGAGGGTGATTCAGTGTATGGAGTGGTGGTGGAGGGTGATTCAGTGTATGGAGTGGTGGTGGTGGAAGGTGATTCAGTGTATGGAGTGGTGGTGGTGGAGGGTAATTCAGTGTATGGAGTGGTGGTGGTGGAGGGTAATTCAGTGTATGGAGTGGTGGTGGTGGAGGGTGATTCAGTGTATGGAGTGGTGGTGGTGGAGGCTCGACCCTCCGTCAGATAACAGCTAGACAAACGCTACATATTACTTGCAGACCACAGACTCCAGGTGATTAGATAATAATGAGACTACACTTAATGACCTGGTACAAGTGATAATATACGTCAAACATTGATTATGTTTCCACACATAACAACAAATAGTTAATTGCTGTGTAAACCTGGTACATGATACCAGGGATTAACCTGTGACCGAAACGTAGAGGAGAGAGAACAGTGAGAGAGGGGAGGACTCTTCGGGGACACTCATTAGGAAACGTTTCGGTCCTGGGACCTTCACTCCTAGGACAGAAAAGTTTCATGGCTGCTGCAGTAAAGTTGTGAATTTCATTATGAGTCTGAAGATGGCGCTGGAATTAGACAGGTGAGGGGGGGAGAAAGAAAGAAAGAAAGAGAGAGAGAGAGAGAGAGAGAGAGAGAGAGAGAGGGGGGGGGAGGATGGGAGCCATGGAGTTATTTGGACGTTTACGACGGGATGGGGAAGGGGAGGGAAAAGGTAAGAAGAAAAAAGATATGGGTTGAGGAAGGGAGATGGTCCGAGGAGAGGAAGAAGGGTTGGGGAGAGAGACGTAAATTGGGAGAGAGGGAGGGGGAGGCAGGAGGAGGGGGGAGGGTGACCACCAACCACAACACTACTACTGTTACCGCTCAACAGTTACTGTAGCCATCACTGAAACACCAGCTACTGTAGCCATCACTGAAACACCAGCTACTGTAGCCATCACTGAAACACCAGCTACTGTAGCCATCACTGAAACACCAGCTACTGTAGCCATCACTGAAACACCAGCTACTGTAGCCATCACTGAAACCACAGCTACTGTAGCCATCACTGAAACCACAGCTACTGTAGCCATCACTGAAACCACAGCTACTGTAGCCATCACTGAAACCACAGCTACTGTAGCCATCACTGAAACCACAGCTACTGTAGCCATCACTGAAACCACAGCTACTGTAGCCATCACTGAAACCACAGCTACTGTAGCCATCACTGAAACACCAGCTACTGTAGCCATCACTGAAACCACAGTTACTGTAGCCATCACTGAAACACCAGTTACTGTAGCCATCACTGAAACACCAGCTACTGTAGCCATCACTGAAACACCAGCTACTGTAGCCATCACTGAAACACCAGCTACTGTAGCCATCACTGAAACACCAGCTACTGTAGCCATCACTGAAACACCAGTTACTGTAGCCATCACTGAAACACCAGCTACTGTAGCCATCACTGAAACACCAGTTACTGTAGCCATCACTGAAACACCAGCTACTGTAGCCATCACTGAAACACCAGCTACTGTAGCCATCACTGAAACACCAGCTACTGTAGCCATCACTGAAACACCAGCTACTGTAGCCATCACTGAAACACCAGCTACTGTAGCCATCACTAAAACACCAGCTACTGTAGCCATCACTGAAACACCAGCTACTGTAGCCATCACTGAAACACCAGCTACTGTAGCCATCACTGAAACACCAGCTACTGTAGCCATCACTGAAACACCAGCTACTGTAGCCATCACTGAAACACCAGCTACTGTAGCCATCACTGAAACACCAGCTACTGTAGCCATCACTGAAACACCAGCTACTGTAGCCATCACTGAAACACCAGCTACTGTAGCCATCACTGAAACACCAGCTACTGTAGCCATCACTGAAACACCAGCTACTGTAGCCATCACTGAAACACCAGCTACTGTAGCCATCACTGAAACCACATCTACTGTAGCCATCACTGAAACCACATTTACTGTAATCACTGAAACCACATTTACTGTAATCACTGAAACCACATTTACTGTAATCACTGAAACCACATTTACTGTAATCACTGAAACCACATTTACTGTAATCACTGAAACCACATTTACTGTAATCACTGAAACCACATTTACTGTAATCACTGAAACCACATTTACTGTAATCACTGAAACCACATTTACTGTAATCACTGAAACCACATTTACTGTAATCACTGAAACCACATTTACTGCTAAAAATATATAGTATTGACAGGACTCGCAGCAATGGCTTTAAGTTGGATAAATTCAGATTCAGGAAGGATATAGGAAAGCATTGGTTTGGTAATAGAGTTGTCGATGAGTGGAACAAACTCCCGAGTACAGTTATAGAGGCTAAAACGTTGTGTAGTTTTAAAAATAGGCTAGATAAATATATGAGTGGGTGCGGGTGGGTGTGAGTTGGACCTGACTAGTTTGTGCTACTAGGTCAGATGCCGTGCTCCTTTCTTAAGTGAATGTAACCTGACCTGGCTGGGTCGGGGCATTGGCTTAAGCCGGTGGGAGACTTGGACCTGCCTCGCATGGGCCAGTAGGCCTGCTGTAGTGTTTTTTCTTTCTTATGTTCTTATGTACTGTAGCCATCATTGAAACCACAGTTACTGTAGCCATCACTGAAACCACATTTACTGTAGCCATCACTGAAACCACATTTACTGTAGCCATCACTGAAACCACATTTACTGTAGCCACCACTGAAAGCACATTTACTGTAGCCACCACTGAAACCATAGTTACTGTAGCCATCACTGAAACCACAGTTACTGTAGCCATCACTGAAACCAGTTACTGTAGCCATCACTGAAACCACAGTTACTGTAGCCATCACTGAAACCACAGTTACTGTAGCCATCACTGAAACCACAGTTACTGTAGCCATCACTAAACCAGTTACTGATTTTTCGTGAGATTGGTTAAGTATCTTCAGGTGAGCCATTCTTTAGTTTTTTGAAGTCCCTCTTGGAAATGTGGAATAGTTTGGTTGTACGAGTAAGGTCATCTATGTGTTTCGTGAGACCATTTTTTACATATTCAAGCTCAAGTTTTTTAGGGTGATAAGGAGGTGTACTTTACTCTTCCATTTTCCAGATTTTGGATTAGTTCTCTTGTGAGCATTTCGTAGCTGTTTGCAGGGGTGGTGTAGAATACTAGATGTAGATGAATGGTTCAGAGAACCGACAAGTTGCATAGTGTCTAATTTATAACTTGTCGGTTCTCTGAACCATTCATCTACTTTGTATTGGACTGATGAAGCCACTGTGTGGCGAAACGTTTCCTCAATAAAGATACCCAAATGTTGCATATGTGTCTAATTTATAATACTAGATGGGTGTAGTTGATATGTTCGATGGGTCGGGTGTCTACAGTGTTTTCTTCTTCTTCATTTGATGGTTCTTCAGAATATTCAGGTTCTTGTGTTTCTTCAGTAGTTGTGAGGAGTGGAGTCTGGGAGTCTTGATTATTAGTGGCTTGTTGGAAAGATTGTGGTTGTTGAGAGGCAGCTGTAGTCGGTGACGAAGGTTCAGGAGTAGGTTCTTTGGCAGGGTCAGGAGTTGGGTTTGAGGGTGACGTGAAGTTGACGATATTAAGGATTATCTTGAGGAAGTCTTGTGACGGTGATGAGTCAGGAAAGTTGGCATGTTGTTTTGACGGAACAGTTCGTTGATTGATGTGTTGAAAGTGCCGGGATTTGTTGCATTAGCAAGGTGTGCATACATCATGCAGTACAGCCCCTTTGGGATGGGGCAGCGTCGGGAAGTGCAGAGAGGGAGTTCGGAGTCAAGGAAGACTGTTGTGTTGCTTGGAGAATTTTTTTGTGTCTGACTGTATTTTTGGTTATAACGGCAAAGGTCGGCGATTTTTGGCTGTTTTCTTTGCTTCTTTGAGTTTTTAAGTGAGGATTTTTTTTCTTAAAGAGCATTTTGCGGCAAGCGTATGGCGAGTGCCCTTACAATTAAGGCAGGTAGGAGTGGCATTTGTGTTGGGACAAGTTTTGAAATCGTGTCCTTCTTTGCTACAGTTGGAGCAGAATTTATTGTCCTTAATTGGGCATTCGGTCATTGTATGAAGATATGAGTAGTAGTTCCAGCAGGGAGAAACGTGGGCGAATCGTTCTGGTTCTATTTGTCGTGGATGTGTGTAATAATATTGGTAGAATTACCGACAATATGTTAAGTAAAAGGACACAAATGCAACTAATGTGACATTTTATTGTGGCAACGTTTCGCTTCCAGGAGGAAAAAGTTATTAAATTTGTAAGGCAGGAACGCCCTTTTGTAAAACCGTGCTGAGATTCATTGATTAATTTATGCTTTTCAAGATGGCTACGAATTGCCTCTGCTATTACTGATTCCATAAATTTTCCCACTATGGAGGTTAGGTTTACTGGTCTATAGTTCGAAGCTAAGGACCTGTCTCCTGCTTGAAAATAGGTATTACATTTGCAATTTTCCACTTATCTGGCACCATGCCAGTTTGCAGTGATATGTTGAAAAGATTAGCCACAGGTTTGCTAAGCTCCTCTTTACATTCCTTTAGAACCCTTGCATACAGTTCATCAGGGCCTGGGGATTTGTTAGGTTTTAATTTATCTATTTGTCTAAGGACCATGTCACTTGTGACCCTAATCGTGTATAGTTTACTATCGTCCTGTTCTACATAATTTATTATTTCTGGAATATCGCTAGTATCTCCCTGTGTAAAAACTGAGAGGAAGTAAGTGTTAAAAATTCTAAAATTTCCTTATCACTGATGGTGAGTTGCCCTGAGTAACTTTTGAGTGGGCCTATCTTGTCCCTAATCTTACTTCTGTATACCTGAAAAAAATCCTTTTGGGTTAGTCTTCGATTCTCTTGCAACTTTAACCTCATAGTCTCTTTTTGCTTTTCTTATTCCCTTTTTTATTTCTCTTTAACTGAATATATTGATTACTTAATTGCCCCTCTCCTCTTTTGATTCGCCTATATATGCCTCTCTTTTGACCAATGAGATGTTTTAATCTATTGTTCATCCACTAGGGTCATTTTTGTTTGATCTGATTTCTCTATTAGGAACATGTTGTCTGAGCAGCTAGAACTATTCTCTGGAAAACGTCATACTATTGGCAATCACCACCTACCTGACCCACTGTCAGGTCATTCCAGTTCGGCCCACCCAGGTAATTTTTCAGTCCTATGAAATCAGCCAGGCGGAAGTCAGGGACAGAGACTTGATTGCCATTATTAGGGTTATTCCATGATATATTAAAACTGAGTGATTTGTGATCACTTTCCCCAAGCTCATCATTAACCTCAAGATTATTAATTAGCGGTTCCCTGCTGGCAAGAACCAAGTCTAGCAGGTTATTTCCTCTAGTTGGTTCTGTCACCAATTGTTTCAAAAAACAATCCTGAATCGTATCAAGAAAGTCACTTGACTCTAAATTTCCTGTCAAATTGTTCCAGTCAATTTGTCTAAAGTTGAAATCTCCCATCAGCACAACATTTTCATATGTAGATGCCTTACGAATTTCATCCCATAGACGTTTACTGCATTCCCTATCAAGATTTGGGGGCCTGTAAATCACACCCAAGATAAGTTTTACACGGCCCTCAAGAAGCTGTAACCAAACAGATTCAGTGGCTGACGCTTCCTAAGTGTTGTACATGTGATGCACACATGTACAACACTTAGGATATTTATTAATGAAACATTTCGCTCACTAGGAGCCTTGTTCGTCGATAGTATTGACAAAGACCATAGTGTTTACCCCACAGTCATAAGAAAGAACATAAGAAAGAAGGAACACTGCAGCAGGCCTACTGGCCCATGCGAGGCGGGTCCAAGTCTCCCACCGGCTTAAGCCAATGCCCCGACCCAGCCAGGTCAGGTTACATTCATAAGAACATAAGAAAGGAGGAACACTGCAACAGGCCTACTTTGGGCCCCTACTTGCGGGTCCATATCAAAACCAACCCACCAACAAAAATATTTGTGCAACCCATCCCCATCGCCATCCAAGCAAGAAGCCCCTAACACCCCCCCCCCCAACAACTGTGCAAGTCCCGTTCAGCACCAACCCTCTCACTCACAAGAACACAGAAATAAGGAACACTGCATCAAGCCAACTTATCCACACTAGGCAAAACCCAAAACCAATCCCACAAACAAAAACTCCTACCCAACCCACCTACTCCATCCATGGAATATGCTTTGATATTCAGGGCACTATAAAATAGGGTACTGAAGGAGCTGAAGCACCTGGTCCATCACCAGGGCACTGAATAAGCGAAGCACATGATCCATCACCAGGGCGTTGAAGGGGGCTGAAGCACCTGGTCCATCACCAGGGCACTGAATAAGCCGAAGCACCTGGTCCATCACCAGGGTACTGAGGGAGCCGAAGCACCTGGTCCATCACTAGGGTGTTAAATTAGAATTCACATATGCAACACTTGGTATCTTTAGGGAAACGTTTCGCCACACAGTCTTCATATCAATACAAAGTAGAAAGGTAAGGAGAGGAGGAGTTTGAGGTTATCAAGATTGATGGACTGAACACATCGACTCCAGGCCGAGGGACTGATAACCTCAAACTCCTCCTCTCCTTACACCTTTCTACTTTGTATTGACTGATGAATCCACTGTGTGGCGAAACGTTTCTCAATAAAGATACCTCAAGTGTGCATATGTGTCTAATTTAACAACTTTTTGTTCTCTGAACCATTCATCTGCATCCATCACTGGGTGCTGAGGGAGCAGCACCTGGTCCATCACCAGGGTACTGAATGAGCCGAAGCACCTGGTCCATCACCAGGGTACTGAAGGAGCCGAAGCACCTGGTCCATCACTAGGGTGCTGAGGGAGCCGAAGCACCTGGTCCATCACCAGGGTACTGAAGGAGCCGAAGCACCTGGTCCATCACCAGGGTACTGAAGGAGCCGAAGCACCTGGTCCATCACCAGGGTACTAAAGGAGCCGAAGCACCTGGTCCATCACCAGGGTACTGAAGGAGCCGAAGCACCTGGTCCATCACCAGGGTACTGAAGGAGCCGAAGCACCTGGTCCATCACCAGGGTACTGAAGGGAGCCGAAGCACCTGGTCCATCACCAGGGTACTGAAGGAGCCGAAGCACCTGGTCCTTTAGGGTACTGAGGAGCAGAAGCACCTGGTCCATCACCAGAGTACTGAGGGAGCCGAAGCACCTGGTCCATCACCAGGGTACTGAGGGAACGAAGCGAACAGCAACGAAGGACAGGGGACAAAGAGATCGATCTCGAGTGACACAGACGATGCAGATGGCTACGAGTAACATGGGACGAAGTCAAAGACCACATGTGCGATAATGGACGAATATGACGACCATAAATCATGAGAAGACGACGACCAGAAGTGAGAGGTAACAAAGAGGACGATCAGGAATCACTGACAAAGAGGACGATCAGGAATCACTGACAAAGAGGACGATCAGGAATCACTTAAGGAAGGAGCACGGCATCTGACCTAGTAGCACAAGCTAGTCAGGACCAACTCACACCCACCGCACCCACTCATATATTTATCTAGCCTATTTTTAAAACTGCACAACGTTTTAGCCTCTATAACTGTACTCGGAAGTTTGTTCCACTCATCGACAACTTTATTACCAAACCAATGCTTTCCTATATCCTTCCTGAATCTGAATTTATCCAACTTAAAGCCATTGTTGCGAGTCCTGTCAATACTACATATTTTTAGCACGCTATTCACATCCCCTTTATTTATTCCTGTTTTCCATTTATACACCTCAATCATATCTCCTAATTCTACGCCTTTCTAGAAGTGCAGATTCAGGGCCCTCAGTCTATCCTCATAGGGAAGATTTTGATACAGGGGATTAACTTAGTCATCCTCCTTGTACGTTTTCCAGAGCATTTATATCCATTCTGTAATACGGTGACCAAAATTGGCAGCATAATCTAGATGAGGCCTAACCAAGGATATATAGAGTTGAAGAACAACCTGAGGACTCCTATTATTTATGCTTCTTGATATGAAGCCAAGGATTCTGTTGCTTTATTCCGAACACTTATGCACTGCTGTCTTGGTTTTAGATTACTGCTAACCAGAACTCCTAAATCCTTTTCGCAATCAGTAGTATTCAGATCTACATTATTTAGTATATATGTGGCATGGTTATTGTCCTGTCCAATATTTAGAACTTTGCATTTATCTATATTAAACTGCATCTGCCACTTCTCCGACCACTGCATCAGTCTATTCAAATCTTCCTGGAGTGCTCTAATGTCCTCATTTGAATGAATTGGACGGCCTATTTTGGTGTCATCGGCAAACTTGCTTATGTCGCTATTTATTCCCTCATCTATGTCGTTTATGTAGATTGAACAACAAGGGGCCCAATACTGACCCCTGTGGAACACCGCTTTGACGCTTCCCCACTCTGATTTCTCCCCATTTATGCAAACTCTCTGCTGCCTATTTGTCAACCATGCCTCTATGTGGGGCAGCGGGCCTCCAGCAGCAACAGCCTGGTTGACCAGGCAGCACCAGACGAGCCTGGCCCATGGCCGGGCTCAGAGAGTAGATAAACTCTCGAAACTCTTCAAAGGTATATGGTCAGAAACACATGTGCGACATCTGGGCATCCCCATTTGTAGACGTTTCGCCCTCCAGATTGAAGTAGTCTTGAAGAATCTGTAGTACGTTTCGCTCTACAGTGAACTTTATTAAGTCAGTACATAATCGTCAGTATAATGCAACCCTTTATTGACAACGTTTCGCCCACAGAGTGACCTTTTCAAAACACAGAGTACAGTATAATGGGATGCTTAAAAATAAGGATAACAATACTGTACTTGTGGTGTGATCAATGATTTTCAAAACTTGTGGTGTATTCCCTTCCATCGAAACACAATAAGCCCCCAAACTGTTAAAGCCCCCCCCCCATAAGGGGCATTAAAGACCCCGGTTTCTTCAAAGGAGCTGACAGATACCATTTTTTTTGAAAAAAACTGACGCCCAGACAGGGAGAGAGAGGTTGTCATCTGTTAACCTTCCAATGGTCAACTAACAGCCCTTTTCAAAATTGTAATTTACAATTTCCAAAATCACCCCCCTAAAAGCAAAAGACTCGGCAGGCGATGAACACCCCCCAAAGAAGAGCGGGGATGCCATAGCACGTTGGGGGACAACACAATAAGTGTCAGGGGCCCAAGATTGTTCAATCCCCAGCAAATAAATTACCAAAAAACCCCGGGGTTTTCGAGGCACTGACGGGCCCCCCAAAAGTGGACCTGAAGCCGGGCTGGGGTTCCTTTGGGGATGGTTCGGTAACAGCCGGTTTGATGGGTTCCCCCAAAAAGGGGAGACCTGGTCACCCCCCGGGGGCCGGGGGGTTGACCCCTAATTCTCCAAAAACCCCATATCATGTAATTAACTATAGCTACATAAAAAAAAACACTTTTAAACCCCCATATCATTCCTCTCCTATTATCTTGTATAATGGGGATTTGACATCAATGCTGTATTCCATACTTTCATTTTACTACAGTGATATTTGTATTCCGCAACGGGGGGGGTAGGCAGCGGTCATCAACAGCCTGATTGATCAAAAAGTTAATGGATCCCAGATTTAACTTTTGGAAACTGGTAAGCGGGGTCCGCTCCCAGGAAGACCAGTGTCAAGAGAGCAGTAAGTCGGAAGTAGGTTGACCCTCAGTGGAATGATCATTAGCGGGTGGTAATGAACAGGGTAATGAAGACCAGGAACATTTTCGTCCCCCCCCAGCCGCTGCCACAGGGAAACACCACAAAAAACCCCCCATTTCCTTTAGGCAGGAGGGCCACGACCACATCCCCCTGTTGCTGGGGAATGGGGGGAAGACCCGATCCCCCCCTGTTGTGGGGGGAATGGGGGGGGGGGCCCTGACCAGGTACCACCCCCCCTGGGGGAATGGGGACCTGCCTTAGGTGGTACCAGACCAGCAGCACCACCCCCGCTGCAGGGGGGAGTGGGGATCCAAGGGAGGTAAACCAGCACCCACCCCCTGCTGGGGGGGCAGGGGGGGGATATCAACACATCCTTTATGCACAATGGCATTTTTAATATATTGAACTAACTAAAATATAGGGGTGGCGGATATATTGCAGGGTACAGTGAACCAAATTGTAGTAAGAGAAAAAGTAATAAATCCCCAGATAGTTAAAAGATATGGTATAGCATATGGAAATATACTACTTGGACTAGGAAAAAATTTTTAGAGGTCCTGAGAAGCAGAAATAACAGATAAAAATTTATATTATAAGAAACAAAAACAAGTGGGTGGTGGATGAGGTGCAGGGAATCACAGATACAAATTGAGATAAAAAACCCGTAATGTCTTTTGCCCACACAAGGGGGAAGTTTTTGCCCTGGAAGTGTAAGGGGAAACTACCGGAAGATAGGTATTTTGGAAAAAAACAATGACCAAGGATTAGTTCAGTGAAAAAAAAAGGATCTGAATAAATATAGTGTATATCCTTGTAATAACCAGTGTACAGCACAGTGATAAACTATTAGGTATAAAATAAAAGTAAATTAAATCCAAAGTAGGTGGAGTGGGGTGAACACTTTTCCCGAGTGGTCAATTTTCCAAGGGGGTTTTTTTTTCTGAGTTACCACTTATAACGAATAGACTAGGGTACCAAAAATAAAAAGACCTAGTGGGAAACCCCAAATT